>PVJD01013079.1:0-36117 GCA_004026545.1 Mormoops blainvillei | reverse complement strand
TCCGAGGCTTGGTCTGTGCGCTCAGGCAGGACCCAGTAGCTTCGCTAACTAAAAAACTCAGAAGCAGAGAATACACTGAAGGAGTAGGAGGACCGGACCCAACACAGCGCTCAAGCAGAGGTCAAAGTAGAATGGAGAATTCGGGCCAAACCTCCTGTGAGAGAGCAGCGGGCTCTGGTCTGGACGGCAGGAGCTGCTTGCCCGAGATTTGCTCCAGTCGGCCAGAGCCTTTCACAATCAAGTGAACCCAGCCCCCACCGCGGGATTACAGGCTCCGCAGGGCAGTGAGGCCAGGCCCAGGGCTTTCCTGCAGTATACATTTCCTGAGGGAAAAGATGAAAAAGGTCCTTCGCCAGACACTAGGTGCTACACAGCCCTCGGCCCGTTTACTGAGCCCGGCAGAACGGAGGACACAGAGAAGGACGCAACAACAGGCTCTCTTCTCTCCTGCAGAGCTCTTTAACACTCATTTCGTAGCCTTCAAGTTTGGGCATAACGTGGCACCACGTTTTATAGTATAGTTTATTTCAAATCTCATCTATTGCTCTTCCCTTCTCTTACTCCGCACTACCCCCTTCCTCCTCCTTCGTGTATTTGTTTTAAAGTCTAGTTTTTCTCTCTTGCGACGACTTCTTTCTGTCCCACACTATGACTATTGCTGTCCCCTCCAACCTCTCCAAACCATTTGGGATTGTCATTAGTCAGCACACACTCCTTCGCCTGTTCTTAAAATGCCCCATTCTCTCTCCACCTTTATCAGTCTTTGCTCACAGGTAGTGGATAATCTGGTTGTTGGTACAGTTCTTCAATCTTATTTCTAGATACGGACTCTCTTTGTATGTCAAATCTCAAATCTCACTGTTCCCTCTCCTACTCCATGTTGCCTTCCTCCTGCGCTTCCCCTTTCTTGGTTTAAAGGTTACTTTTTCCCTGTCTTAGCTGGGTTTTCATCCCACACTCTTACTATTCCTTCTCTCTCCTCTCAAAAGAACTTCTTTCCTCTAGACATCTCTTAAGCTCTCTTGTCTTTCCTTGTGCCCTCTTATTCCCATTCCACCTGTATAAATCTTAGGTCACTGGTTGCTGATATATCTGTGGTGAAGATTTTTCTGCAGTTAGGGAATATATATATATATATATATATATATATATATATATATATATATATACACCTCCCAGGAATGAAAGGATGGTACAATATTCACAAATCAATAAACATAATACATCACGTAAACAGAATGAAAAATAAAAATCACATGATTATATCAATAGATGCTGAAAAAGCATTTGATAAAATCCCGCACCCGCTTATGACAAAAAACATTCAGGGAAGTAGGAGTAGAGGGAGCATACCTCAACATAATAAAAGCCATATATAAGAAACCTACAGCTAACATCATACTCAATGAACAAAAACTAAAACCTCTTCCCCCAAGATCAGGCACAAGACAAGGGTGTCCACTTTCACCACTTCTATTCAACATAGTATTGCAAGTTCTAGCCACAGGGATCAGGCCATAAAATAAATAAAAGGCATGCAAATTGGAAAGAAAGAAGTAAAACAGTCATTGTTTGCAGATGACATGATAGTATGCATAGAAAACCCTATGGATTCCACCAAAAAACTACTTGACCTAATAAGTGAATTTGGCAAAGTAGCAGGATACAAAGTCAATATTCAGAAATTGAAAGCATTTTTGTACACCAGCAATGAAATATCAGAAATATAAATGAGGATTTAAAAATACTATAGCAATAAAAAAAATAAAGTACCTAGGAATAAACCTAACCAAGGAGGTAAAAGACCTGTGCTCAGGAAACTACACAATAGTGAAGAAAAAATTAAGGTAGACACAAATAAATAGAAGCATATAGCATATTCATGGATTGGAAGAATTACGATCATTAAAATATCCATACTACCCAAAGCAATCTATAGATTCAGTGCAATCCCTATTAAAATACCAATGACATATTTTGCAGATATAGAGTAAACATTTCAAAAATGTATATGGAACCATAAATGTCCCTGAATAGCCTCAGCAATTTTGAGAAAGAAGAGCAAAGTAGGAGGGATCACAGTGCCTGACATCAAACTATATTACAAGGCCACTGTAATCAAAACAGTCTGGTACTGGCAGAAGAGACACAAGGATCAATGGAAAAGAATAGAGAATCCAGAAATAAACCCATGTCTCTATGGTCAATTCATATTTGACAAAGGGGTCAGGAACATAAAATGGGGTAAAAATATCCTCTTCAATAAGTGGTGTTGGGAGATCTACACAAGTACATGCAAAAAAAAAAAAGAATGAAATTAGACCACCAACTCACACCATACACCAAAATAAACTCAAGATGTATAAAAGACTTAAATATAAATCATGATACCATAAAAATCCAAGAGGAGAGCATAAGCAGGAAAATTTCAGATATACCACGCATCAATATTTTCACCAATGTGTCCCCTAGGGCAAGGGATATAAAGGAAAACTAAACAAATGGGACTACATCAAATTAAAAATCTACACGGCTAAAGAAAACATCAGCAAAATGAAAAGGGAACCAACCAATGGGAAAATATATTTACCAATGACACCTCAGACAAGGACTTGATCTCCAAAATACATAAAGAACTCACATGACTCCACTCCAGGAAGACAAACAATCCAATTTAAAAAATGGGCAAAGGACCTGAACAGAGACTTCCCGAAGGAGGACATACACAGGGCCCAGAGACATATGAAAGGTTGCTCAGCATCACTAGCCATCAGACAGATGCAAATTAAAACCACAATGAGATACCACTTCACACTGGTCAGAACGACCATCATAAACAAATCAACAAACAACAAGTGCTGGTGAGGATGTGGAGAAAAGGGAACCCTAGTGCACTGTTGGTGGGAATGCAGACTGATGCAGCCACTCTGGAAAACAGTATGGAATTTCCTCAAGTGTCTGAAAATGGAACTGCCTTTTGATCCAGGGATTCCACTGCTGGGATTATACCCTAGGAATCCTGAAACACCAATTCAAACAAACCCAAGCATCTCTATGTTCATACCAGTGTTATTTACAATAGCCAAGTGCTAGAAATCGCCTAAGTGCCCAGCAGTAAGTGAGTGGATCAAAAAACAGTGCTACGTTTACACAATGGAATACTACACAGTAGAAAGAAAGAAGGGACTCATAATTTGAGACATCATGGATGGAATTGGAGAGTATTACACTAAGTGAAATAAGCCAGAGAGGGAAAGAGAAGTACCATATGATCTCACCTATAAGAAGTTAATTAAAAAAAACAAGCAAAAAAGAATCAGAGACATGGAAATAAGGAACGCTGATGGTGACCAGAGGGGAAGAGGGAGAGGGATAATGGGGGGAAAGTAGGGGAAGCGTCAAGTCAAGGAACATATTCAAAGAAGCCATGGACAAGGACATTGGGGTGGGGATTGCCTTTCAGAGCAGGGGTCGGACAGGGCAGGGGAGAACAACGGAGGGAAAAACAGGGACAACTGTAACTGATCAACAATAAAAGAAAAGAAGTACAAATAGATACAGAATAGCCACGGGGATGTAAAGTACAGTATAACAAATAGAGTAGCCAAAGAACTTATATGCACGACCCATGGACATGAACAATGATGCGGGAATTGCCTGAGGGAGTGTGCGGTGTTGGGTGGAGGGATGTAAAGGGGGAAAAAACAGGATGACTGTAATAGTATAATCAATAAATATAAGCTTTCAAAAATTCTCGTACCATAATATGTTCAAAATTAGTTGGTAAAATTCCTTTATAATACAAAAACAAATATCTAAATATAAACAAATAAATAATTGAATTAAAAAATTAAAGCAAAAGTTTTTTTCCTGAAAGTTTGGGCCCAAATTGTGGCTGCACATTATACATAGCAAAATACAGTAATCTCCCTGGCATATGACTACATTGTGGTAGCCCATTCCATACTCTTCATGTCCCAATTGAATTCCCCAAATATACCAAAATAAAACTATAGAAAACATAAACATTCTCTTCTACCCTTTGTCTAGGATACCATCTCAGAGGGAACATATCTCTAATGTCAGTAATAGACAAACACAGCCCCACGCCCTTCAGAATGAACAGTCAGAGACAAGTAATGAGCTTGTGAAAAGCCTCAGAAATTTAAGAAAGGAGACCATTCTGAGGAAATGTTTACCTTTGAAATATTCTCATTGAGATTTGAGAGGACATTCCATCTTTGAAGAGGGAATAATCTAAGCTTAGTTTCAAACAGAAAACATGATTATCAAATTTGAAAACACAGTGGAGATAGTGAACAGTGCAGCAGATACTGTTGTAAACGAAGTCCGTTATTGAGAATAAAGGCTAAAGAAATTCTTCTATAATCTAAATAATAAAAAGATTGTGATAATGACTCAAAAGGAAAACAACATGAAAGAATTTCCTGAGTAAAGAAAGAAATTCTGTAAGAATCCAGAAAGAAAAAAGCAGGTTAACCACAAAGGGAGAGAAATCAGGTCACTCTCAGATTTGTCTTCCACACCACAAAATGTGAGAGAACCATTGACCGCTATCTACAGAGTTTAATGGGAAATCAAGGCTGTGATCCAAGAATTCTATACCTCACCAATCTACCACTCATGTATGACAGAAGAAAAAAAAATACTCCCAGATGTGCAGAGACTCAGAATGTATGCACTTTTATTTTTTTGTTTTATTTTCTTTTTTATAAAGATTTAAATTTTATTTTTTAGAGAAAAGGCAAGGGAGGGAGAAAGAGAGGGAGAGAAACATCGATGTGCAAGAGAAACATCCATCTGGTTGCCTCTCACACGCCTCCAACTAGGGACCCGGCCCTCAACCCAGGCATGTGCCTTGACTGGGAATCAAACTGGTGACCTTTTGGTTCACAGGCTGATGCTCAGACCACTGAGCCACACCCAGCCAGGACTTATTTTCTTTTTTATTGTATTTTTTCCATTACTATTTTTCCCCTTTAAGCCCCCCTGCATCCCCCCGCCACAATCACCACACTGTTGTCCATGTCTATGAGTCCTTTTTTTCTTTTTGCTTGATCCCTCCACCCCCTAATCCCCCTCCCCAGAGCTGTCATCCTGCTCTCTATCTATGAGTCTGTCACCACTTTGCTTGTTAGTTCAGTTTGTTCATTAGATTCCATGTGTGCTTGAAATCATATAGTATTTGTCTTTCTCTGACTGGTTTGTTTCACTTAGCATAATGTTCTCCAGGTCTATCCATGCTGTCACAAAGGGTAAAATTATCTTCTTTTTTATAGCCAAGTAGTAAATGTACCATAGTTGTTTTATCCACTCATCTACGATGGACACTTGGGCTGCTTCCAAATATGGGCTATTGTAAATAATGGTGCAATGAACATACAGGTGTATATATTCTTCCAAATTAGTGCTTGGGGTTTTTTTAGGATATATTTCCAGAAGTGGAATCACTGGGTCATAAGGCAGTTCCATTTTTAATTTTCTGAGGTAACTCCATACTGCTCTCCTCAGTGGCTGCACCAATCTGCATTCCCTGTTTCCTCCATGCCTAATCTTTCTTTGCAGAGAAATTTTCCTGTGCGCAGACTGTGTGTGGAAGGAGGCCTGAAATATCTGACCACAGATCTTTGAATCAGTACTTGATACATACTCCAAACTAAGCCAGTTAGGTTTTTCTGAGAACTGGAAGCAGGATTTTGAGGGACCGGTCAGGGAGACAGCTCTAGACATTTGAATACACAGGTCATGTAGAATTCATGCAGAGTCAGGTTGGGCGTCCATAGCACTGTAAACCTGCAAACTGAAACTATGGTGGAGAAGTGGGTCTCAGAGAGAGAGGAAGAATTTGATTTGCAGAAAGAAGCAGTAGTGTGGAGTGTATCCAGAGAGAAGGAAAGAAAAACAATGATGTATTTTCCTGTTCTTGGTTATCTAAAGAGGCTGCCTGTTGTTTTTGTTTTATAAAACCCACTTTTTATCATTTTTTTGTGTTTTTTTTCTGTATTAGTTCATGTTTTTTGATTGTGAGTAACAGAAACAAATTCAGATTAGCTTGTACAAGAAAGGGAATGTTTTAAAAAGATATGAGTGGCTTGAAAAATCCAAAGGCAGGAAGAAACTGGGCCTCAGGAAGGAATCAAAGTCTCAAACACCCAGGAAGTCCTCTCTTTCCATATCTAATCTCTGTTTCTCAATACATATTTGTTACATTCCTCTCTCTTGTACTGCCCATTGATTCTTGCTGCTTCCTGGTCCACAGGGTGAGAAATGATTACCCACAGCTGTAGAGTTTCCATCTCCTGCTTTGTTCAAGAGAGCTGTCAAACTGAGACTGGAAAGAGTCTTAATTCCAAAGGCTACAGAGAAAAGGCTTATCAGTTCTCTTTGGATCAGATGACCACTCTCAGTCTGATTATCTGTGTCCAGAGAACAGGGTCATATTTACAAACTTGGTGTTTGGAAGCCCACACATGTGTACCAATGTGGTTCCCAAAGTCCTCCTGAAATGTATCTACTATTGATTATTTTAATTACAAAAATAAATACATTGGGCTGGACTTCTGGTCAAGATGGAGGCATAGGTAGATACACTTTGTCTCCTTGCACAACCAAAAGAAGGACAACAACAAATTTAAAAGCAAAAAATAACCAGAACTGCCAGAAAATCAAACTGTATGGAAGTCCGACACCAAGGAGTTAAAGAAGAAACATTCATCCAGAGTGGAAGGAGGGGTGGAGATGGGAAGCCAGGGCGGAGAGGACATGGTAAGGCAGTGGTTAGCGGACCTGGGCAGGCATGGCAGTGGCTGGCAGACCGGGGGGTTCAACATTTGCGTGCGGATAAACCGGGAGGAATAACTGGGGAGTAAGAGAGACTGTGCAACCCAGAGTTCCAGTGTGGAGAAAGAAAGCCTCAAAACCTCTACCGGTAAAAACCTGTGGGGTTTGCTGTGGCAGGAGAAACTCCCAGTCTCACAGGAGGATTTATTTGAGAGACCCACAGGGTCCTAGAACTTACACAAATCCATCCACCTGGAAATCAGCCCCAGAAGGGCCCAATTTGCTTCTGTGTAGCAGGGGAAGTGACTGAAAGCCAGCCAAGAGCCAAGCAAGTGGCATTGTTCCCTCTAAGACCCCTCCCCCACACACAGCATCACAACACAGTGATGTGGGTCGCCCTGCCCTGGCGAATACCTAAGGCTCCTCCCCTCACAATGTAATAGGCATGCTGAGACCAAAAAACAAAAAATGTATGACCCAAACAAAAGAACAGATGAAAGCTCCAAAAATAGAACTAAGTGATGAAGACATAGCCAACCTATCAGATGCAGAGTTCAAAACACTGGTAATCTGGATGCTCCCAGAATTGTTGGAGTATAGTCGCAAAATGGAAGAAAAAGTGAAGGCTATGCAAAGTGAAATAAAGCAAAACGTACAGGGAACCAACAGTGGAGGGAAGGAAACCAGGACTCAAATCAACAATTTGGAGCAGAAAGAAGAAAGAAACATTCAACCAGAACAGAATGAAGAAACAAGAATTCAAAAAAATGAGGAGACTCTTAGGAACCTCTGGGACAACTTTAACGTTCCAACATCCAAGTCATAGGGGTGCCAGAAGGAGAAAAGGAAGAGCAAAACATTGAAAACTTATTTGAAAAAATGAAGGAGAACTTCCCCAACCTGGCAAAGGAAATAGACTTCCAGGAAGTCCAGGAAGCTCAGAGAGTCCCAAAGAAGTTGGACCCAAAGAAACACACACCAAGGAATATCATTATTATATTACCCAAGGTTAAAGAGAAGGAGAGAACCTTAAAAGCAGCAAGAGAAAAGGAGAGAGTTACCCACAAAGGAGTTCCCATAAGACTCTCAGCTGATTTCTCAAACAAAACCTTACAGGAAAGAAGGGGCTGGAAAGAAGTATTCAAAGTCATGAAAGGCAAGGACCTACATCCAAGATTACTCTATCTGGCGAAGCTATCATTTAGAATGGAACGGCAGGTAAAGTGCTTCCCAGATAAGGTCAAGTTAAAGGAGTTCGTCATCACCAAGCCCTTATTATATGAAATGTTAGAGGGATTTATGTAAGAAAAAGAAGATCAAAACTATGAACAGTAAAATGACAACAAACTGACAACTATCAACAACTGAACCTAAAAACAAAAACAAAAACCAACTAAGCAAAGAACTAGAACAGGAACAGAATCACAGAAATGGAGAGCACATGGAGGGTTATCAGTGGAGAAGGGGAGGTGGGAGAATGGGAGAAAAGGCACAGGGAATAAGAAGCATAATTGGTGGGCACAAAATAGACAGGGGTAGGTTAAGAATAGTATAGGAAAGGGAGAAGCCAAAGAACTTACATGTACAACCCATGGATGTGAACTAAGTGGGGTAATGCTGGTGGGGCGCTGCTGGGAGGAGAGGAATAAAGGGGAGAAAATGGGATGACTGTAACAGCATAATCAATAAAATATATTTAAAATAATAAATAAATACATTGGGCAATAACAAATGTTGGTGAGGACATGGAGAAATCAGAGTCATCATACATTACTAGTCGGAATGTAAATGGTGCAACTGCTTTGGAAAACAGTTTGGCAATTCCTTAAATAGTAAAACATAAAGTTACCATGTGACCCGGCATTCTACACCTTGGTGCATATTTAAAAAAATGAAAACATGTTCACATAATTGCTTGTACACAGATGTTCATAGCAACATTATTTATAATAGCCCCAAAGTGGAAACAACTCAAATGTTCGTCAATTGATAAATTTATAAACAGATTGTGCTGTAACCTTAGAGTTGAATATTATTCACTCATCAAAAAGAATTAAGTACTGATACATGGCACAACATGGATCACTCTGGAAAACTACTAAGTAAAAGAAGTGAATATGAAAAAACAAGGGGACCTTAGTGCACTGTTGTTGGGAATGCAGACTGGTGCAGCCACTGTGAAAAACAGTATGGAATTTCCTCAAAAAATTAAGAATGGAACTGCCCTTTGAGCCAGCAATTACACTGCTGGGATTATGCCCTAAGAATCCTGTAACACCAATTCAAAAGAACCTATGCACCGCAATGTTCATAGCAGTGTTATTTACAATAGCCAAGTGCTGGAAAGAGCCTAAGTGCCCATCAGCAAATGAATGGATCAAAAAACTGTGGTACATTTGCACAATGGAATACTATGCAGCAGAAAGAAAGAAGGAACTCCTACCCTTCGAGACAACATGCATGGAATTGGAGAGCATTATGTTAAGTGAAATAAGCCAAGAAGTAAAAGACAAATACCATATGATCTCACCTATAAGTGGAACCTAATCAACAAAACAAACAAACAAGCAAAATAGAACCAGAGACTTAGAAATAAAGGACAAACTGACAGTGACCAGAGAGGAGTGGAGGGAAGTGGGGATAGCAGGGGAAAGAAGGGGAAGGAGCAAAAAACAGAGGACTCATGGGCATGGACAATGCGGGGAGATTGGCTGTGGGAGTGGAGGAGGACAGGGTAGGGGAGAGCAATGGGGAAAAGACAGGATAACTGTAACTGAACAATAATTAAAAAAAAAAAAAAACAGCCACATATGAGTAGTATGTAGTTTCATTTATTTGAGATGTTCAGAAGAGGCAAATCCATAGAGACAAGAAGCAGTTGCCAGGGGCTAGGGGGGAGGGGGAATAGGGAGTAACTGCTAAGAGGCATGGAGGTTCTTCATGGGATAAAGAAAATATTCTAGAACATTCAATACCTAGAATTAGGTATTGGTGATGGTTGCACAACTTTGTGAATACACCAAAAAACAATGAACTGTATACTTGAAAGGGGAAATTTGCTTTGGCATGTCAATATCTCAATGAAATAATTATATTAGAAAAATTAATTAAAAAGAACTTAAAAAGAATACATGTTATTTTAAAAAATCTAAATAATAAAAACCCCATAAAGTGAAAAGTGGAAGTAGTTTTCCGATCACCTCCAAGGAATAACCATTGTTAATTGACTGATGTATATTCTTCCAGACCCCTTTTATACCTATACAATATATATTCACTCTCTATAACTAGATTTGGTGAGTTTTCTTTTTCACAAAGACCAAATAGATGAAGTCATCTGACGTGTTGATTTGCACCTTGCATGAGTGTTACATTGTGTTAACCAGAGCCTGTACTCAGTACTTGCTGCTGGACAGGGTGCATGTATAGATAATCTTCTGTAAGGCGTATTCCTTCTTTTAAGAAGGGTGGGAGGATTCTTTGCCTTCCAAGAGCCCTTGCTTCCGCAGCCCAAGGACTTCTCACGCTGCTGCCCTTGCTTCATCCTTCAAATAATCACCCTTGGCTCTCTTGCTAAGGGTTTCTATTATCTCTAATCTTGGAATACCTCCTCCTCCAAGAGGCCTTCAACTTTTGTAGCTTTTTTTTTTCTTTGCCTGCTTGTGTGATTCAAGGTTTGGCTTCCTTTGTCCTTGTGATCACGTTTGTCTTCCCTCTTTCACAGATTCCTCATAATTCTAGACCTACTGGAAGTACCTCTTCTGGTTTTCAAGCAATATGTTTATTTCTTTTTTGCCATTTATAATGTTTATTCTTTTTTTAAAAGTTGTTGTTTTATTACAGCTGTCCCAATTTTCCCCCATTGCTCTCCCCTTCCCTACCCACACCAAGCTATTTCTTTTAAAACTATATCATTTCTGTCATTTTCAAATATTTAGAGTAGAAGTAGCATGCTGGAGCGTGTACCCAGTCCTCTATTCTCCATACTGTTTGGCGACTTGCCTTTTTCATTAAGCAGTATATGAGGTATTGGTTGGGGTTCCTTAATTGCAAGTAATGAAATCTGATTTACGCTAACAAAAGAAAAATAGGAATTTACTAGAAGAAGAGTGATGCAACTCATAGAATCAAAGGAAAAAACTGAACAACAGAACCTCAGAAAGGACAAGAACCAGGCCGTCTTCTAAGATCCAGGTAGTCACTTGAACAGGATGCCATTGTTGAGATATTTTCCAATTTTTCTGTTATTATATTAAAAAAAACCCTCATAGACACAGACAACTGTATGGTGGTTAACAGAGGGAAGGGGATTGAGGGGGGAAGGTAGAAATGGGTAAAGGGAGGATAAATGATGATGTAAGGAGACTTGACTTGGGGTAGAGAACACACAATACAATATACAGATGATGTATTACAGAATTGTACATCTGAAACCTATATAATTTTATCAACCAATGTTATCCTAATACATTCAATTAAAAAACATTTATAGATATAAATATGTGTTTAACATATATAGCAAAGATATACAAGTGGAAATCTATTTCTACAACCAGTCAGGAGACTGTGACTGGTGTTTATTTATTTTTGTTTGTGTTGTTTTTTATTATTAATTTTTAAAAAGATTTTATTTATATATTTTTAGAGAGAAGGGAAGGAGAGAGGGAGAGAAACATCAATGTGTGTTTGCCTCTTGTGCGCCTCGTACTGGGGCCTGGCCCACAACCAAGGCATGAGCCCTGACTGGGAATTGAACCAGTGACCCTTTGCTTCACAGTCCAGCGCTCAATCCACTGAGCCACGCCAGCCAGGACTTTTATTATTAATTTTTATTGTATTTTTCCATTACCACTTATCCCCCTTACACCTCCTTCCCCACCCCACCATCACCACACTGTTGTCCATGTCCATGAGCCCTTTTCCCTTTTTGCTGGATCCCTCCACCTCCTAAACCCCTCCCCAGAGCTGTCATCCTGCTCTCTATCTATGACTCAGTCTCTATTTTGCTTGTTAGTTCAGTTTGTACATTAGATTCCACATATGAGTGAAATCATATGGTATTTGTCTTGCACTGACTGGCTTATTTCACTTAGCATAATGTTCTCCAGGTCCATCTATGCTGTCACAAAGGGTAAAATTTTCTTCTTTTTTATGGCCAAGTAGTATTCTATTGTGTAAATGTTCCATAGCTGTTTTATCCACTCATCTATTGATCGACACTTGGGCTGCTTCCATATCTTGGCAATTGTAAATGACACTGCAATGAACATAGGGGTGCTTATGTTCTTTCAAATTAGTGTTTCAAATCAGTGATATCTCCCTTGGGTTTTAATTTACATTTCTCTGGTGATTAGTGATGTTTAGCATCTTTTCACATGTCTATTGGCCATCTGTATGTCCTCTTCAGAGAACTGTCTATTCAGGTCCTTTGCCCATTTTTTAATTGAATTGTTTGGGGTTTTTTGGTGTTGAGTTTTATAAAGTTCTTTATAAATTTTGGATATTAACTCCTTATCAGATGCATTGGTGAATATGTTTTCCCATTTAGTGGTTTGTCTTATATTTTGTTGATAGTTTCCTTTGCTGTGCAAAAATTGCAAAAACTTTTGAGTTTGATGTAGTCCCATTTGTTTATTTTTTCTTTTGTTTCCCTTGCCTAGGGAGACATGCCAGAAAAAAATATTGCCACAACCAATGTCTGAGATTTTATTGCCTATGTTTTCTTCTAGGATGTTTATGGTTTTGGCTCTAACATTTAAGACTTTGATCCGTTTTGAACTTCTCATTGTGTGTGGTATAAGGAAGTGGACTAGTTTCATTTTTCTGCACATATATGTCCAATTTTCCTAACACCATTTATTCAATAAACTATGTTTATCCCATTGTATGTGCTTACTTCCTCCATCAAATATTAATTGACTACAAAGGTGTGAGTTTATTTCTGGGCTCTCTATTCTGTTCCATTGATCTATGTGTCTGTTTTCATGCCAGTACCAGGCTGTTTTGATTACTATGGCCTTGTAGTATAGTTTGTTATTAGGTAGTGTGATTCCTCCAACTTTGCTCTTCTTTCTCAGTATTGCTGTTGTTACTTGGGGCCTTTTGTGGTTCCATATAAATTTTTGAAATATTTGTTTTAGTTCTGTGAAATGCATCATTGGAATCTTGATGGGAATTGTGTTGAATCTATAGATTGCTTTGGGTAGTGTGGACATTTTAATGATGTTAATCCTTCTTATCCATGAACATAGTATGTGCTTCCACTTATTTGTATCTTCTTCAATGTCTTATAATTTTCCTGTGACTGATATTTATGACCTCTCTCCTCCACTGCCCATTCTAAATTTTTAGCCCTTAGTGGTCCTGCCTATATGGAGTTATTTTAGTCTTCTACTACCTTTTATTTCTGGACATAGTAGTAGCAGGAAGTGTCCCAGGATATGGTGCCACCCATATTCATCCCTGCCCCACTGGGCGGCAGCAGCTTTATTTCCCCTTGATAGAGTCAATTATCCCAGCCTAATCAGTAATTCCTTCCCTTTTTTTCTAGCCTGTCTCTCCAATGGCATAAGAAGCTTGATATGATAAAGTAGTTGTTGTCAAATAATACCTCAGGGGAACCATTCTTCTCTTCAGTATTAGAAACTTTAAACTGGAAAAGTTCAGAGTCACAAAGACAGGAAGAAAAATGTTTACAACTGATTCATTGTGTGTAATTGTGAGACAAGTCACTCCTCTTTCCATCTCTTGGTTCCTGGATCCATGTGTTCTAGCTATGCAATAAAAGCACCACATATCTATCAGTTACTGTAGAATGGTACCCCAACTTAGCAAGGTGGTGTCTCCCAAATGGTACCTCTATTACCCTTCCCATTCTATAAGACTAGTTTCTTTGGGTAATGGGATATGTGGTAAAACCAGTGAATAGCAGGTCATTGACTGACTTTTTCTGCTGTAAGATGCACTGCTTGATCAGAAGAGTGTTCTGTGTGATATCATAATGGTAAATGACATATTCAATAACCCCATGGATAGTGAGATTTGCAGAAGTATATTGGGCAAGGAAGGCATATCCATTTCCAGAATAGACATTACAGAGATAATAAGCCACTGCCTCCTCCACAAGCGAAGGGGCAGAGTATAATCATCATGCCATTGTGTAGTTGGTTTGTCCTCTTGAGCCATAATCTTTCACTGGAAGCTCATGACAAGCAATCGGGTTTAATAAAATGTCAGTCAGCAAAGACCAATTCAGCCTTATGAGGAGGAGTTGGTCCTTTGTTCATGAGTCTGTTGAGCAAGCACTGGGTGGCTGGGAAGGGAGGTTGACTGATATTCACAGAATGAGTCATCTTGTCCACCTGACTATTTAGAGCCTCTTCTGTAGTTGGGGTCTTCGGTGAGCATTCTCAAGTTCTATAAATAGCCCCAAACTCTGGGACCATTTTGAGTTATGTGTGCATACTTCTTCCCCAGGTCTCTATGCCATTATACTTCCAATCTTGCTCTTTTCCAGTTCCCAATCTGCCAACCAAACCATTAGAGATTGCCTATGACTTAGTGTAGATCCACACCTCTGCCTTTCTTTCTTAACAAAGTGTACTATCAGTTTTATTACTTAAAGTTCTGTTCATTAATAAGATGTTGCTTCACCACTGCCCTCCCAGAGTAGAACTGTAACACTGTAGCAGTCTACTTCTAACTGGTGATAGCAAACATATTATGGAACAATCAGTAAACTAGGCCAAATAGTTTTTTTATTCTTGTATAATTTAGCCATAGGTAATTCTTCATGATCCCATAGGTATGGGATCCAGGGAATGTGAACCACCTGCTTATGCAACTTACTTGTGCCTCCAGGATCTGCTTGAGTGAAATCTTGTGTTTATTTTCCTTTCATTATGGAATTCTTATAGGAACACCATATTTTATTGCTTGGTGGAAATAAAAATTAATAATAAGCAGCTAAGTTTGTGTACCTAAGGGTATTTTATGCCTAGGGTTAGATATTCAGTCTCTACTGGAGCAAAACAAAATGGACTAGTCAAAAGGAGATCAGTGCTTGATGAAGGGGCACAGATTTATTTAAATCCCCTAAAAATCTCAGTTTTGAGTCCCCTATCGGAGCCTTCCATAGGATCCCTTTCCATTTCAGATTAAGCTCTTTGTTCCATCAAAGAGATAGGGTGAAAAGTCTGGATGGATTTGGGATTTTGCAGTGGCTGCAGCCCTCCTCTGCCAGTCGGCACCAAAGGGAGAAAAGGAGCTTTATCTCCATTCTTTTATGATAGCCTGAGGTGGGGGTGATTCCTGGAGGAAAATGCAGCAAGAAGTTGAGAATGTCCCTGTCACTACAGCTCCCAGGAGATCCATACTCTCAGGCTAGCTCACATTTCAACAATTGCCTCCAGCAATCCATCAAAAACTTGAGTTTAAAGTTCTTACTCTCTTATATGGCATTTAGCAGCGCCTGCCCCAGGGAAGCAAATGCTCGAGTCCTTTGTCTCCCTGCAGTACTTGTCTCCCTCCAGGTCATTTGACTTGTGACCTCAGTTCTCTGAAGGGTTCATGAATAGTCCTTAATTTGAACTCTGTTCAGTTTTTTTTCTCATTAGGGCAGGAGTGATATATTTCTAGCTCTCCTCTCCAAGTCAAAAATGGAAGTTCTTAGGACATTGAAATTTGAATTTCACATAATTTTCACATGTTACAAAATATTATTCTTCTTTTGATGTTTTCATTCCTTTAAAAATGTAAAAACCATTGTTACCTTACAGGCTGTACAAAAGCAGGCAGCAGGCTGGATTTGGCCCAAAGGTGGTAGTATGTCAACCCTTGACCTAAGAGATTTAATGCTATTTTATGGATAGTCATATCTTATGGGGAAAAGGCTGTGGAGGGTCTTCCAAAAAAGGTTTCCTCACTCTGAGAAAAGGAAAAGACATAGGAAAGACAGTTTAGATTCTTCACTTTGATATTACATGTCTAAACATGATACACAGAACTTTAGCAGTCACCCTGCAACTCTGAGGGGACTAACCTGAAGGTAAAGCCAGGAGGCCGAGGATGGCAGAGCAGAAAAATGAAAAGAAGTTGGTTTCTTGAGGACATTGTTGAGCACCTAAATTAACAAACACTGGAGCCATACTACTTCAGAACTTGTTATTGTTTAATTAAAAAAATTATTTATTGATTTTGAGACAGAGAGAAATGATTTGTTGTTCTACTTGTTTATGCATTCATTGGTTGATTCTTGTATGTGCCCTAACCAGAGACCAGACCTGCAACCTTGGCATATCGGGACAATTCTCTAACAAACTGAGCTATCTGCCCAGAGCTCAGAACTTTTTATATGAGATAATAAAAATTTCTTATCCTTAATTATTGTTTTCTTATCAAGTTATAGCTTCTATTAGGCATTCTAACTAAAACAATGAGTCAAAAATTCTGTTTGTTTGTTTTTTACATCATGAAAATAAAGCGTTCTGTTCACTGACAGTCACTGTTAAGAGAATGAAAATACAGCCACGGAATGCGAACAAATATTTGAAAATCATGTAATTGATAAAGGACTTGAGCCTAGAATCTATAAAGAGCTCTCAAAACTCAATAATAAGAAACAGACGCAATTAAAATTAAAAACAGGCAAAAGATTTGAGCAGATAACTTACCACAGGAGATACATGAATTGCAATAAACACACAAAAAGATACTCAACATCATTAATCGTTATGGAAATGCAAATTCAAACCACAATGACATACTGCTACTCCCTTATTAAAATGGCTAAAATTAAAAAGGTTAACCAAACCAACTGTTGGAGAATATAGAGGAACTGGAACTCTCATACACTGCCTATGGAATATAAAATGGTATGACCGCTATGGAAAACAGTATGGAGGTTCCTCAAAGAATTAGCAACCCCTCTTCTGTGTATCTACACAAAACACTTGAAAACATTTATTCGCAAAGATATATGAACCCCTATGTTCATTACAGCATTATTCACAGTGGCCAAGATATGGAAACAACTGGTGTTCCTCAATAAATGATTGGATAGAAATGTGGTACAGATATACAATGGAATACTACTCAGCCATAAGAAAAGATAAAACAATGCCACTTGTGACAACATGGATGGATCTTGAAATAAGTGAAATAAATCATACAGAAAAAGTCAAGAAACATGTGATTTCACTTATATGTGGAATATAAAACTGAAAACAACAAATGAACAAACAAGACAAACAGAAACTCATAGACACAGACAACAGTATGGTGGTTACCAGAGGAAAAAGGAGGTGGTTGGGGTAGTTAAGGATAAAGGGGCTCAAATGTATGGTGAGGAAGGAGATATGACTTTCGGCGGTAAGCACACAATGCAATATACAGATGGTGCATCATAGAATTGTATTTGACTTGGGATGTTAAACAAACAATACGGTGTACAGATGATGTGTTGTAGCTTTGTGCACCTGAAACCTGTGTAATTTTTGTTAATCAGTATCACCTCAATAAATTCAATAAAAAGGGGGAAAGAATTGTACACTTGAAAGCTATATAGTTTTATTAACTAATGTCATTCCAAAAAAATTAATTTTAAAATGTTAAATATATATCTACTATGTGATTGAAACGTTCTTCTCCTAGGAATTTACCCAAGAAAAATTAAAGCATATTTTCACACAAAGATTCATACAAGAACATTTATACCCACTTTTTTTAGTTTCCAAAGGTTTTATTGGTCAATATGCTTTAGAAAAGAAAGATTGATCTTATTGCTTCCAAGTCAATGGAATGAAGAGCTATGTCTAGGGACACATCCAAGTCGAGTGGAAGGTGACTGATGCTTTCTGCACCGCTTGTTCATAGATCCAGTCAAAAGAACAAGACTTGTAGCCAATCAATTCTTTGGGCTTAAACCATAGCCTGATTTCACTCTCAGCACTTTTTACTGAATTACTGCCACGAATGATGTTCCTGCCAACTTGAATGCAAAAGTCTCCCTGAATGGTACCTGGCTTAGAATCTGATGGATTGGTCTCCCCGAGCATCATTCTCCTTGTATTCACCACATTCAGTCCCTCCCAGACCATAGCCACAGCAGGCCCTGAGTTCACATACTTCATGAGCCTGGGGTAGAATGGGCGGTCGTTCAGGTCAATGTAGTACTACTTCAGGAGTACATCAGAGACCCAAAGACACTTCATGACCGCAAGGCCAAATGCCTCCTGCTTGAAGCAGTAGAGGATGTTGCCCACTAGGCTTCGCTGCATGCCATCCTTGATGGCGATGAAGGTGCACCCCAAGTTGGCCATGGTCGAAGGAGGTAGCTGGCGGTTGGAGGGATTGAGGGGGACACCTGAAGAGACCATCAGAGCCGAGAGTTACCCCATAGCCATTTTTTTCTTGCTTTGTTCCTAATATCCATGCTATTCTGATATCTATCTGGATTCTTCTTTCTCTCCCCTATCTTTCCTTGACTTGGGAATTGTGACCTCTTTCAACACTGATCTTTTTTTGATCAGATAAAAATACTCTCCCATAACAAAGAATCTAGTATGTAGCATCCTCTGACATTTAAGACACAAATATTTGCATGTGTATAGAATCCTACATAAATAATTACATATGTTATATACTCTGAGTGTTGTTTTTTAGAATCTAACCTGAGTGGATGGTGATATCATTAATAGAAATCAAGAACACAGTGGCCCGGGTCCATGGGTCCACACAAAAATACTAAGAGCACAGAAAAACCCATGTCTTTATGGTCAATTAATATTTGACAAAGGAGGCAAGAGCATACAATGGAGTAAAGACAGTCTCTTCAATAAATGGTGTTGGGAGAACTGGATTGGTACATGTGAAAAAAATGAAACTAGGCCAGCAACTTATACAATATACAAGAAAAAACTCAAAATGGATAAAAGATTTATTTTTTAAGTATATTTTATTGATTATGCTTTTACAGTTGTCCCATTTTTTCCTCCCCTTTATTCCCCTCTGCCCTACACCCCCCTTCCCACCAGCATTCCCCCACTTAGTTCATGTTCATGGGTTGTACATATAAGTTCTTTGACTTCTCCCTTTCCTATACTATTCTTAACTTCCCCCTGTCTATTTTGTGCCCACCAATTATGCTTCTTATTCCCTGCACCTTTTCTCCCATTCTCCCACCTCCCCTTCTCCACTAATAACCCTCCATGTGATCTCCATTTCCGTGATTCTGTTCCTGTTCTAGTTCTTTGCTTAGTTTGCTTTTGTTTTTGTTTTTAGGTTCAGTTGTTGATAGTTGTCAGTTTGTTGTCATTTTACTGTCCATAGTTTTGATCTTCTTTTTCTTATAATAAATCCCTCTAACATTTCATATAATAAGGGCTTGGTGATGACGAACTCCTTTAGCTTGACCTTATCTGGGAAGCACTTTACCTGCCCTTCCATTCTGAATGATAGCTTCGCCAGATAGAGTAATCTTGGATGTAGGCCCTTGCCTTTCATGACTTTGAATATTTGTTTCCAGCCCCGTCTTTCCTGTAAGGTTTTGTTTGAGAAATCAGCTGAGAGTCTTATGGGAACTCCTTTGTGGGTAACTCTCTCTTTTTCTCTTGCTGCTTTTAAGATTCTCTCCTTCTCTTTAACCTTGGGTAATGTAATTACAATGTGCCTTGGTGTGTGCTTCCTTGGGTCCAACTTCTTTGGGACTCTCTGAGCTTCCTGGACTTCGTGGAAGTCTTCCTTTGCCAGATTGGGGAAGTTCTCCTTCATTACTTTTTCAAATAAGTTTTCAATGATTGCTCTTCTTCTTCTCCATCTGGCACCCCTATGATTCAGATGTTGGAAAATTTAAAGTTGTCCCAGAGGTTCCTAAGAGTCTCCTCATTTTTTAAAATTCTTGTTTCTTTATTCTGTTCTGGTTGAAAGTTTGTTTCTTCCTTCTGCTCCAAATCATTGATTTGAGTCCCAGTTTTCTTCCCTTCACCGTTGGTTCCCTGTACGTTTTGCTTTATTTCACTTTGCATAGCCTTTACTTTTTCCTCTATTTTGCGACTATATTCAACCATTTCTGTGAGCATCCAGATTACCAGTGTTTTGAACTCTGCATCTGATAGGTTGTCTGTGTCTTCATCACTTAGTTCTGTTTTTGGAGCTTTGATCTGTTCTTTGGTTTGGGCCATATTTTTTTTCTCTGGCATGCCTGTTATGTTGTAAAGGGCAGAGCCTTATGTAGTCACCAGGGTGGGGCAACCCACGTACTGCTTTGTGGTGCTGTATGTGGGGGAGAGGTCTGAGAGGGAACAATGCTGCTTAGTTGGCTCTCTGTGGTTTTCAGTCACTGCCCCTGCTACCAACAAACAAATCGGGCCCTTTTGATGCTAGTTTCTGGGTGGGTGGGTTTGTGCATGTTCTAGGACACTGAGGACTCCTCCAATGAACTCTCCTGTGAGGCTGGGAGCTTCTCCCACTGCCGCAGCCTCCACAGATTTTTACCAGTAGAGGTTTTGAGGCTTTCTTTTTCCATGCTGGGTCCCTGGGTTGTATGATCTGTCTCACTCCCCTGATGTTCCTCCCGGTTTATCCTCACCCAAACGTGGGACTGCCAGCCGCCCCTTGCTGCATCCCCTCCTCTGCCCAGGCTTCCAGCTCTGTCTCCGTCCCTCCTACAGGTTTGGATGAATGTATCTTCTTTAGCTCCTTGGTTGTTGGACTTTGATAAAGTTCAATATTCTGGCAGTTCTAGTTGTTTTTGTTTTTAAATTTGTTGTCCTTTTGGTTGCGTGAGGAGGCAAAGTGTATCTACATATGCCTCCATCTTCTGAAGCTCCAAATGGATAAAAGATTTAAATGTAACTCATGATACCATAAAAATCCTAGAGGAAAACATAGACAGTAAAATTTCAGATATCTTACATAACAATATTTTTGCAGATATATCTCCTAGGGCAAGGGAAATAAAGGAGAAAATAAACAAATGGGACCACATCAAACTAAAAAGCTTCTCCATGTCTAAAGAAACCATCATCAAAATGAAAAGGGAACCAACTGTATGGGAGAACATATCTGCCAATGATACATTGGACAAGGGTTTAATCTCCAAAATATATAAAGAACTCATCCAACTCAACACCAGGAAGTCAAACAATCCAATTAAGAAATGAGCAATGGACCTGAATAGACACTTCTCCAAGGAGGACATACAGAGGGTCCATAGACATATGAAAAGATACTCAACGTAACTAGCCATTGGAGAGATGCAAATTAAAACCACAATGAGATATCACTTCACACCTGTCAGAATAGCTATCATTAATAAGTCAATAAACAACAAATGTTGGTGAGGACGTGGAGAAAAGGGAACCCTAGTACACTGTTGGTGGGAATGCAGACTGGTGCAGCCACTCTGGAAAACAGTATGAAATTTCCTCAAAAAACTAAAGATGAAACTGCCTTTTGACCTGGCAATTCCACTGCTTGGAGTATACCCTAAGAATCCTGAAACAGCAATTCAAAAGAACATGTGCACCCCGATGTTCATAGCAGTGCAATTTATTGGTTTGGTCAAAAAGTTTGTTTCGTTTTTTCCATAAAATAAATGACACATTTTTCATTTTCACCAATAACTATTGATTCGGATATTTTGAGTATGTCAGTTATCTCCCACGTGGTATAATGATTGTTCTCAATTAATGTCTCAGTGTTATTGCTATCAGCTTCTACTGGTCTGGTCCAAGCAACCGTGGAGCATCATCGCCCAGTGAGAAATCCCCAGCACAAAACTTCACAAACCACTTTCAACACGTTTGATCAGTCACAACACCTTCTCCACACACTGTACAAATCCTTTTTTTTTTCATTTCAGTTGTACTTTTACCTTTCTTTCTTTTTTTTAATGATTGTGCTTTTCTTTTTTTAAAAGATTTTTATTTATTTATTTTTAGAGAGAGGGGAAGGGAAGGAGAAAGAGAGGGAAAGAAACATTAATGTGTGGTTGCCTATTGTGCACCCCTAGTGGAGACCTGGCCCACAACCCAGGCATGGGTCCTGACTGGGAATAGAACCGGTAACCCTTTGGTTCTCAGGCCAGCACTCAATCCACTGAGCCACATCAGCCAAGGATGTTTTTTACCTTTCTTAAAAAATAAAGCATAATATGCTGAAAATGTTGCATATTTTCTTCTATCTTCAATATTAAAATGGTTACACAAAAATTCACCAATTTTGATAAGTTTTTAAAAATGCATGCTGATATGACAGCTTTCACAATACATTCTAACAAAATTTTTGCAAATGAAGCTAGACCACTAAGCACTCCTAGAGCCACCTTATGGAAAAAAAACAAACGAACTTTTTGGCCAACCCAATACAAAAGCCAAGATTTGAAAGCAGCATAGGGGCCCATCAGTAGATAAGTGGTTAAGAAAGCTGTGGTACATTTACACAACAGAATACTACACAGCAGAAAGGAAGAAGGAATTGCTACCCTTCACAACAGCATGGATGGACCCGGACAGTATTATGCTAAGTGAAGTAAGCCAGTCGCTGAAAAACAAATACCATATGATCTCACTTACAAGAAGAATATAATGAACAAAATAAACTAATGAGCAAAATAGAACCAGAGGCGTACAATCATGGAACAGGCTGACAGCTGTAAGGGGGGAGGGGGGAGGTGAAGACTGATTGAAAGAAGGTAAAGGGATTAGTCAAAGAACATATACAAAGGACTTGTGGACATGGACAATGGTGAAGGGACTGATTATGGAAGTGAGGGGTGGGCTGGGTGGAGGGGTGACAAGGGGGAAAAAGTGGGATAACCGTAATAGCATAAACAATAAAATATTTTAAAGAGAGCACAGGAGAAACAGTAGGTTTGGGGAGTTATCTACTGATTGCCGCAAAAACACTGAAGTACTGTCCTAATATCTTCTCAAAGGGTTTTTTTTCCCCCCATTACAGGATGGGACAGAATTCACATGTTAAAGAGAATTGAGCTTTAATTGACAGCAAACTCAATGTGGGTCACACTGAGACGTAGTTGCCAAAAATAATTGTAAGATTATAGTCATTTTATTTTTAAATTCTCAAACTGGAAACAATACAAAAGTCCATCAACAAGTGAAAGGATAAACGAATTGTGATACAGCCATACAACATAGTTTTACTCAGCAATAAAAATGAGTGAACTACTCATACAACAGCATGGATGAATCTCAAAATAAAGTGTGTTAAGTAAAGGAGCCAGACCATACTCCCCCCAAAAAGACTGTATACTGCATGACTCCATTTATGTAAAGGTCTAGAAAGTGCAAATTAATATACAGTGATAAAAAGAAGAGCAGTGGTTGCACGACGGTGTGGGCAGGTGGGCAATGGTAGGTGGGAGGGATTACAAAGAGTCACAGGGAAATTTTGAGTGGTGATGAATACATTCATTACACTGATTGAGGTGATGGCTTCATTGAATATATACATATAAATTTCACTGAAACATCAAATTGTGCACTCTAAATATGTTCAACTTATTACATATTAATTGCACTTCCGCAAAACTCTTAAAATAAAAAAATATCTTTACTTACACAAATTTAGGTGGGTTTTCTATTCCTTTTAGCTATAATTTTTAACTGATATGGCCATCATAGTTAAGCAAATTATGCCTAACTGATACATTTAACTGATCTCCTATTTACTTGCACAACAGTGGAAGGAAAACCAGATATGGTGGAAGGAAAACCACAATGGTGGAAGGAAACTAGAGAAAAGGAAAAGGAAATCGCACACAGCAATCATTACCAGTCCAAAGCCCAGACTCTACCAGGGTAGTAAAGATTCCCTTCTCTGCTATCATTCCTTGATCAACCAGTCTATCTGCTCTCACCTGTGGGTCTGTCTTGGGAGAATTTCTTCAGCTTGTTGTTCCCCTTGGTCCCATAGAAGACAGTTATCGGGGAAAACTCTTTTTCTTGGGGCTGTATCATTTTAGTGGCCCACTTCTTGTTGTCAGGTTCAGTATTTCTGAAAGTATGTTATGTAACCTGCCCGAATTAGAATCACCTATTTAAAATACAGACTCCTGGGCCTTACCCTTGAACTACTGAATCAGAATTACCGGGAGCAGGGCTAGGAATCTACATTTTACCAAACATTCTAGGTGATTCTTAGGTATACGGTAGTTAAGAAACATTGGATTGTCTTTAATTGTCACCTTCATGTCATACAAAGAAAAGTCTAATTTAGGTTTCAACGTTATTTCTTTTCATATTGATAATCCCTTCTGGGACTGTCAGAAACTAATGTTTCTCAAACTAGGGTCCACAGTGTGTGAGGGGTCCAAGCGTGTATTCTCAGTTGTCCATAAATTCGCTATAGAATATTTTAATTTTGTAATTTTCTTTTGGTAATAATCTAAGCACAATTATAATTCTAGATTTGGACGATTACCTTATAGTCAAGTCCAGTTATATAATTTTAGAGCCCATGTTACCACTGCTTTTTGTAGTAAAGTTGATACCGAGGCATATTATTTCAGTTGTCAGGTATATAACAGCATCTATGCCCCCTCTTGTCTATAGCAACTGATGTGTTAACATGTCTCCGTTGTTGTCTCAAAGTGAAGATACAGGAGCTCCTCTCTGACACCAGTAGATGTCCAGAGTGACCTGAAAGCACCCCTTGAAGAGCCATAGCTAAGGGTCCTCGGACATTGTCTAGGTGACTGTGGTACAAGGTCTCAGGGCCCAGACAGGATCTTATTTCTATGCCTGTGACAGGAGGGCAGTGAGAAGGCAAAGTCCTGGGGTACGAGCAGAACAACTCTTCTCATATAGATGCCTCACAAATAAGGCAATGCTTCTATTCATGGGATGGACACCCTTGAGACTTAGCCTTTGGTCACGATTCTGGGTTCTGCTCCAAATGAGTGCTTCTCATGACAATACTGATCCATTGACTTGGCACTTCTCAGGCCACTGACCTTCTGTATACCTATACCTAGTGGCTGGTCTCCATTACCTTGAAAGACAGGTAAATGTTTTAATTTTTCAAGATCTTGGCCTACCCCTTAGAAGGACTTCTTGCTACAATGTGTGTGTCACAACTTGAGCATTCATAACCTACTACACTATTTTCCTAGTCAAAAAAAAAAAATCTTTGTTCCTTCACAAGGAAAACTCACTCCCTATCCCACAGCCCTTTCCAAGAGAAAAAAGAATGGGTCACTTTCTAGAAATGGTTCAAATATTCCTATGTGGTGGTTTCAGGGTTGATTCAATCAGTTATCAAATGACATTATCAAAGGCACAGGGTTTTTTGTTTGTTTGTTTGTTTTTTGCCTTCTTCTATTGATAGCAGATCTTTCTTTCTGGTTGCAAGGTGACTACAGCAGTTCCAGCATTGTATGCAGACACAGCAACATCCTGTTAAGAGGGGAGTTTCTCCTATGCATCTCCTTTTATTACTGAGGAAACTATTCCCAAAAGTCCCCCAGTAGACTTCCCCTCAAATCCTAGGATAGGATCACATACCTATACCTAAGCCAATCACTGGCAGGAGAATAAGCCCATCAATGATGGGCATTGACTATTCAAGGTTCCACCATCACCCCAAGGCAGGGCTGGGGTAGAGCCCCTTCCCTAAGTTTATGACTACTTCAGGACCATGCCAGAAAGGAAAAAGAGGGAAAAATAGATTTGGGCAAACAAGTAACATTGTCTTCTTTTCCTGCCTACTTCCAGATTCCCCACATATGGACGGCATGGTTTGAAGGGTGCTGCACAGGGTGGGCAGCTTGATAAGTGACTGTCTCCATCTCCCCACTCAAATTCACCACCCAGATCCCTCACTCTCTGATAGGTGTTGTTTCCCTCAATTTATACAAAGCTGAATACCTCAAAGGATTTGTTCTTGCCTTCTCTTCTGGGTGTGGAGAAATTGTTCCCTGTCTACACTGGGGTATGTGGGGGTAGTGTTCCTAACCAACTCGTTATTTTGGTAGATCCTTTTATCTAGGCTAGCCCTACTTCCTGACTACACTTTGTACATAGTAGAAGAACTCAGATTTCCTTACCACATGCTAGGAAGTAGCTGTCTACTGATGGCTTACCAGGCAGCCCCAAATTTCACAGCAGTATCCAGGCTCCTTATCCTGTCTTTTTTCTTTTTTTATGCTGTGAAGCATCAGTGGTTACCTTACCAGTCACTAAGAATACTAATGGTAGATGAACACCGAATGAAGTTTCCTGTAGTCTTTCCTACCTCACTCATTCCAAATCAGAGATCAGTGAGCAGCCAAGTGTATTCCAAACACCAAAAAGCAGTGGCAAAACCTATTGCATTAGTTCATTCTGATGGCATTCATTCATCCTGGTAGATTTTCAGACATGTGCCAAGAATGCCTCATATTGGTTTCACTGTCTTTTCTGATAAGGCCTGATCATCCCAAATATATTTAATAAAAGTCAATTAAACCCCTCCAGTTGTGGGTCTCCCCAGGGACAAGGGCTCAGTCCTGAACTTATAATTGAAGTACTGTTGTCATTAAATGTAAAAGCAGTGGAGAGTTTGTACACTGAGAATTTTAGAGCAGAAATTCCCTACAGTTGTTATACATAGACTTCACATCTTTGGAATCAAATAGCTACAATCAGAAAATATACTGTGGTGCCTAATTTTGTCCCCAGGTATGTTCAGGTGCATTCCATCAAGGGATCAAAGGCAATGGCTTGTTGAGAAAAGTACTCTAAATTCTCTTCCCTCCACCTACTACCACCACTCAGTTCCTCCTAGATCACCCAAGTCATCATTCCAGGGTCTCTAGACAAGGAAGGTACATTCTGAGGACTACACCTATTGCTTTCCCTGGAGCTCCTAGTACAGCCCCACCCCCAACCATTAGGCAGTTCTCCTTCCCTCAAATCTTGCAGCAAATTATTAAGGCCCTGAGGGAAAGAGCCCTTGTTTCTTTCTTTGATCATTTCCTTCAGCTCAGAGTCCTCTATTCTGTCCCCAAATGAGGTAGCAATGACTAACTTGGTGCCATGTGATACCAAATAGCCCCCAACCGTCAGCCTGTGTTGGGTCTTTTGCTGCTCTTTTTGGGTGTGCATTTGAACCCACTTCCTCTGGTTAGGGACTTCCCCATCTCATGATTCTTGGAAGGAGATAGAGCCCGCCTCCCACTACAGACTTAAGAATGCCACATTTAGCCTCCCTCTTAGGGTGTTGGCACAATAACCTAGGCCAACCTTAGTAGACTTTGTCTTAGGAGTTAGAGACAAATAATTAGGGACCCGAGCAGCAGTCTCTCTCTCTCTCTCTCTCTCTCTCTCTCTCTCTCTCCCCGCCCCCCACCCCCTTAGGCAGCACTACCATTCGCAGCAAGATAGAGGTCTCTGCAGGGCAGGGCCACAGTGGAGAAAGCTGCATATGGAGTGCTCAGAGGTGCTGCAGTAGGTTCCTCACCAGACCAGTTCTGCGACGTGCTTTGAGTTTTGTTCCTGCCTGCAAACCTGCCTCTTCAGCCTGCCTGCTGATTCTGGGAGCTGCCCGATATCCTTTTAATGAATTATTTTGCTACCTAAATCATCCAGAGTCCAATTCTGTTCCTTGCAATCAAGGATCTGGACTGAGACACAGCTGTATCTCCTTCAGGAATTTATCCTACTTCTGAGAAGTCCCAAAGGGCTTTCTTTGCCTTGAGGGAGAGTTGAAGGGGATTCTTTGTAAATGTCCATTCTGTTATGAATACTAAAATTAGAAACAGTAGGTCTACCCACCTTTGTCCCACAGTATCTAGTTTAGTATCAGTGAGCACTTACGTTCTGAGCAATGCTGGAAAGCCCCTTTTAAAGAGATTTTGCCCTGGCAAAAAGACTTCATAATGTTTCTAGAAATAATTAGTTTCATGGTGTCCTTTATATAGTAGACCCGATCTCTGTGAACACATTATTTTGAAAGTGGGATTTTAAACGTGCTTTGGCAAGAACTGAGTATTCAAATGTAAAAAGTTTAATTGATTGTAAGAGTGTCTCTTTTGAGATGATGCAATACCTGCCTCATATTGAGTCTGCTGCTCCACTGTGTTCTGGCAGGAAGGCTTTCAAAGTTTATCTTGGTACATTCGAAATCTGGTAAGCTATTGGTTCTCTCTAAGCTCTGGTTACAGAATCTAGCCTTAAATGATAAGCACTAGCAATACCCTAAAGCCTGAACAAGATAGGGCCACCCCTTGCTGAAACTGTGGATCTGTCTGGAAAGACCATGGGGCCATCCCCTCTCTGATGACTGCCAGGGCTCACCCTTTCCTCTTATCTCCATCTGCTGAGCCCAGTTCAGGCGGGTCAAAAGTGGGCTGCATTGGGTGCTGTGCCAAAAATGTCCACAGAGGCCCTAAGCTTCTGGGGCTTGTGGGGATAGATGAAGGGTGTCTGCATGGCAGGCATGTACATGCTGGTAAGGGGATTTTGGAGTGTGAAACTATGCTATATCTCGATTGTGCTGGTGATTAGGTGACTCTAGGCTCTGTCTAAACCCAGAGCACTATACACTAACAATAGTGATTTTTATTGTATGTAAATTGAAAATGAATTTTAAAAACTTTAAAGAACGTTAGTGCTGTAATATCTACTTTCCATGTGGGAACTGTGGCTGTGCAGAGGTGCAGCGTGCAGGCATACGGCCACGGTGGAAGACAGTGTCTCCAACTAATCAAAAAGCACTATGTGCCTGTCAGTTCACATTTCAGTAGCCACCTCGAATATGAAATTCTAAAATTTGTCAGTGACTGCCCATTTTAGGGCCAGGAATTCAAATTTGTGAGGAGGTTACTGGGTGTGGCTTTCTTTAAGGTTCCAACCGAAGGCTGAAAGAATCTGTTCCCCTTTTATCTTGACATAGTACGATTTATTCCCAGGCCCTAAAAACTGGCATCTGTGTGCATGATGCAAGCTTAGTAGAATCACTGAATGCTGAGAAAGCAATTTACACTGTGTAGTCAATAGGGTACAAATTCCCAGTAATAGGACCAACTTTCCCTAAAAGCTCTGTGGGGTGGCTAGATTCCTACAATTCTCCTGCTTGTTGGTGAAACTCTGCTATCAATCATCTTCAGGTGCTTCGCCACACAACTCTTGGAAGACCTTCAATCCCAGCAGTTCTCGACTTGGGTTATAGTTTAGAGTCACCTGATACCCAGGCTACAGCTCAAACCAATCGGATAGGTATCTCTGTGGTGTGGGGCCCAAACATCAGTATTTATTTAAAACCCCTCAGGTGATGTCTATAATTCTAAAAGGGAGAATGTTTCTACTTTATAGACAGGCAGGAACACAAGAAGAGGGATGCATTAGTCTTCTCAGGCTACCATAACAAAATGCCAGAGAGGGGGCTTAAACAACAGAAATTTATTTTCTCACAGTTCTGGAGGCTGGAAGTCCAAGATCAGAGTCAGTTTCCTCTGAGGTCTCTCTCCTTGGCTTGCACGTGGTTACCCTCTTGCTACCTTTTCACAGAGTCAGCCCTCTGGGCAAACAGGCTGCTGGTGTCTTTGTCTGTGTCTTACTCTCCTCTACTTAAAGAGACACTAGTCAGATTGGAGTAGAGCCCCTTTAACAGTCTGATTTTAATCTAATCTCCTCTTAAAAGGCCCTGTCCCCAAATGCAGTCACATTCTGAGGTACTGCGGGTTAGGGATTCAACACACGAAGAAGGGGGACACAATTCAGCCCATAACAAAGGAGACCGTGCTCCCTCTAATAGTCCTCAACATTTTTGTTATCTTAACCTACTGGGTTTAATAGCCAGCCTCATGATCTTTTGGGAGTGTGGCTGCGTGCACGAGGGGTAGGAGACTAGAGTTCAAAAGGGCAGTCTAGGTTCCACCTTCACGAAACCATTCACTGCCAACCACTGTTCCTCTTAGGACAAACTTTGGGCACTTCTGCTTTGTCTCCAGAGAGCTCTGAGTGGATAAGAACATAACATTAATCAACTTAACTCCAAGTTCCCTGCTACATCCTAGGCTATAAAGTATATCCGTATTGTATTTCCTATCCTAAATTATGCTTGGACACATTGTCCAATAATGCTTGACCAGAAGTTATGTGTTCAACCCAAATGATAGCATAAAAATGTCCCAAATAATGTCCAAAACTTGAACAATGTGAAATTCCTTAGAGGAAAATAAATTTCAAAACTTCAAAGAAATTTAAGTCCACAAGTATTTCCTCCCTGATTTCTGTTTCCGCTGACTCTCAGCTCTAAGGGTCTCACGCTGAGGTGCAAAGATTGCGGGGGTTCCTTCGGCAACTGGAACCTGGACCGTCATCCACTGAAACAGGTGAAGTCCATGCAGGACCTCCAAAAAAGAATTAATCCAACCCCAAGATTCTCATGTGTCCCACTCTCTGAGAGTTCAAAAATTAATGGGACGCAAGATTTTCCTGGCACCAATGCCACACGTACGAAACTTCAGAAGGAAATAGTGCAAAGAAGCAACCAGACAAACCCAGTAAGTAAAACATTCTGCAGAACCATCGGCCCGGTATCTTCAGCAAATCAGTATCATTAAAAATGGTGTCTGTGCTAGATTAAAAGAGACTTAAGGGACGTAAGAACCAGATGCAATGCACGGTCTGGATCAAGTACTGCTTTAGATGAAGCTGCTGTAAGGGACATTTTTAGGTCATTTGAGGAAATATGAATATGGTCTGGCTGTTAGATGAGATAAAAATTGAATGAAATAGCAAAATAGAGGTTTATGACTGAAAAAAAGAACCAGACTGCAGAACATTATGGGTAGTCACATCTCAGTTTGGTAGTGAAACAAAATCATGTATAGCCAGACAAAATGGGGAAGAGGGAGACCCTGCACTAGGGTCTTACGGCGGTGATTTCTGGGTAGTAAAATTTTACTTGTTTAATTATTTATTATATTTCCACTGTTTTTATTGTTTAATTTTCTACAATGCTTCTGTATTAATATAAAGTTATTTAAAAGAAAATTTTCTTTTTTTCCTCTGATATTGTAAAATCAAAGTACTACTTTATTACATGAGTTATTTTACACAATGTGAACATCAATATAATCTCACTTGTAAAAAAATTTTATAACAAGGATGGACTGGCTGATTTTCAGATTTCCAAATCAAAGTCGACTGTACATTTATACCGAATTGTCTTTGCATGAAGCCCAAAAGGGAACAACATAAAAATGAGTGCTTCTACAGAAACCCCTTTATTTTTGCTGATCAACAGTTTGTTAGAAAAGCAGCTGCAGGTTTGTTACCTAAGGCCTGAGACAGTAGAAGAGTCAAAGGTGTCATGAATTCAGTTGTAAACAACTTTATGCCTGAACATCAGCCAATTCTGGAGGAAGTGGAGTCTTAGGATACTTGTTCTCAAAGAGCTGTTTGAATGTCTTAGGGTCTGGCATTTGTGTCCTACAGACAGTGCAGGTATATATTAAGGCAGCTTTAGCAGCAGTCTTTTGGGCATTTCCTTGTTTCTTCTTTTGTCCAGCTTGCTTTTTGGCATTTTTCTGCTAAGACCGAATCTCCTGCTGTCCACAAGCCGTATCCGAGCCTGGGCCGTTTTGTGTCTTGTGTTGGCGATTACACGCGGTGTGAAGGTGGGGGGAGGTGCCTGGAGGGAGAGGAAGGGGGGAGTGTGCCCAGCACCACTTGGGCTTCCTCTACCCGCCACGGAGGGGAAAGAGGAAAAAGAAAAAAATTTACAGTCACAATCAAACCTCAGCCCCTGAAGCAATTATCCCAAGCAAAATTATGTTGCTAGAAACTAGTACACAATACAGTCCAGCCTCACTCCGCCGTGAGAAAGCAGAGCTTATACCAGAGACAACGGTGTCTGGTGGAAAGAAAAGTAAACATAGAAAACATGAGAGAAAGAGGAAATCATCTTTCTTGCAGACTCAACAGTGGGCAAGTTAGATGGTGCTGGTTGTCTACGGCCCATAGCTTCTCAGTTTAAACTCTACTGCCGCTCGCTCTGGAGTTTCTTGGTTGTATGAAGCTTGCCTCTTCGGGTGGTTTCCCCGCACTCTCTCATCTACTTCATGAAATGCCCACAGTGGGTTCCTAAAACAGGCATTCCAAGGCTTGTCTTGGACCCTGATAAGGAAAAATTCATCTGCCTTGGGTTTGTTACCCTTAAGAAAAGCCTTGGACTTTTCCAGGCTTTCAATACCACTTCACTAATGCAGAAACCGCTCTTTCTACACGTTCTTAAAGCTCGCTTTCTCTGAAGCAGGCTCAATTGAGTTCCCTCTTTTTTTAGTTGTGAGAGATGCAAAAACTATACAGAAGAAGTACAAAGACTGTTGTAACAAAACCCCACATTCCCCTCACCCAGAATTGTAGATAATTTGACATATCAGCTTCCTGCAATTAAAAGATATTAGAGATATAGCTGATTTTCCATTTAACCACCACCTGCATTGCCATTCCACTCTGAGGCAACCACTAGGGTCTGAAGTGTATTCTTACCCACTTTCATGCTTGATGAGCATACTTATATCCATAAACTGTATGTGGCATTTTTGCGCCTATCCATTTACATAATTGTACTATTTTTAGTCAGTATTACATTTTTGAGACCCACATTGCTATGCGGAGATCTAGCACCATTTCTGTGCCATATTCCATTGTATAACATCAATGCATTTTATTTTTTGGACAGTAATTTGACAAATTGTTCTCCAAATTTTTTGAAGCAGTTGATGTTCCCACCAGCAGTATAGGAGTATGCATATTTCCCCACATTTTCCCAACACTTGCAATAGTCAGGTTTTAAAGTATTTACCTAGCGGGTAAGAAACAATACTCCATTTTTGTTTTCATGCTCCTCTGTGAAGTGTTGCTTGCTCTAGGCTAATTTCCTGACTCAAGTAGGGCCTCGCTTGGCTTCTCGGCTTCAGCAGGAAATGATACTCCAGCCCCTACAGCCTGTGTCAGTCCTGGCTCCCTTGTAACATACGTGCATGTCCATTTCACCTGTAGGGAGTGTATCTCTGTTTCTGACTCCGGGAGATCTCATTCTTTGTTTGTTTTCAAGCTCAGATGTCCATTTTTAGCTTTAAAAATATTTTATAAAAACATGGGAAAACTGTTTCAAATTCAAACAAACTAAAAAGACATGAAGTGCAATACATGAAACTTGACTGAATACTGGATTTTTAAAAAGATTTTATTTATTTATTTTTAGAGAGAGGGGAAGGGAGGGAGAAAGACAGGGAGAGAAACATCGATGTGTGAGAGAAACATCAACTGGTTGCCTCTTGCATGGACCTCAGCCGGGGACCAAACCTGGAGCCCCGGCGTGTGCCTTGACCGGAAATCAAACCAGCCCAACCAACTGAGCCACACAGGTCAGGGCTGAATGCCGAATTTTTCAAAAAGCTATGAAAAGACATTTTGAGCACAACTAGGGAAATCTTAGTATGGCCTGATATTATATGATATTAAAATATTATTGTGAGAATATTATTGTTCATTTCCTTAGGTGTGATAAAAGCTTTGTAATTAAGCAGGAGAATGTCCTTTTAAGATGTGCTTCGACGTTTAGGGATGATGTAAGTCAACTCACTTTCAGATGAATAGATAGATAGATAGATAGATAGATAGATTAGATAGCTAGACAGACAGATGATAGATAAAGCAAATATGGGGAAATGGTAACAGTTGAAACTGAGCGGGGGGCATAATGATATTCATTGTATTAATTTGAACTTTTCTATATATTTTAGCTTTTTTGCCATAAAAAGACTGGAAATATTTTACACTAGGTTTCTAGGTAGTTGAGACAGGGCCAATGTCAGATTTTAGCAAATGCTTAAGTCACTATCTTGATCTAGAAGCTCAGCTAAATTTTTCACATTTTAATCTGCTTCATAGGTTGGTTACCCTTCCTTCTTTAATGTGTGCATGGCTATATTAGTTGGAATATAGGTTGAGCTTCTTGTAATGGAGATCTGAATTAACAGAGGCTTAAATAAAACAAAATGTATTTCCCTTAGATGTAATAGACTGGAAGAAGGCAGTCCAGGACTGTATGGTAGCTGTGCTATTTGGTTATCCAAAAATTCAATCTCCTTGTCGTCACTAGAATGGTGTTCCTATCCATGTGCTACAAAATGGTTCCCATTTTAGCCAATAGGATGAAGAAGGGAAGGGTTCTCACTTTAAGGACTAGATGCAAAAGTTGTACACATCATTTTCAGTCACATTTCATTGGCTAATATTTAGTCACACCTAGCTGCAATGGAGAATGGGAAATGCAACCTCTAGCTTGGCAGGTATGTGCATACCTAAAAAGATAACTACTTTGAAAGAAGGTGAAACATATATTGAAGGACGATTAGCAATGTCTTATAAAAGGGTTATTACTTTTTGAATTGCAGTGTGTTCCTTCCTTTGTCTTTAATTTGTTTTCAGATGCAGCCACTTGTTTTTGTAACAAACTCTTCAATATTTTGTCTTGTGAGGTCCATCACAGTGATAAAGATATACTAAAACAATTCTAGTTAATTAAACCCGTTATGGTGATCGTTTTGCAATATATACATATATCAAATTGTTATGATGTACACTTTAAACTAATATGATGTTATATGTCAATTATATCTGAATAAGACTGGGGAAGGGGAGAAATTCTGGATCTGGCAAAAGCATCCATGGATCAACAATTCTTGTCTACCTTAACCACATAGAATTGGATAATTTCACCAGGAGGTATTCTCCCACTGAAATCAGTATCTGTTCTAGGCTTAAGTCAACCTATTATTGTCTTGCCTGGTTGCCCTGTTGTTTGTCTCATCTTCCCTGTTTCTTTTTCTTGGAGTCTTAACCCCATACATATTCTGAGCTCGTACCCATGAGAACATGTCATACCAGCTTCCCCACCCACAATTGTGTTGCCTAGAAGCACATCTGAAATACCTGAAGTATTTTATAATCGTCTTTTTAGTCTCCCTTTCATAAATCTGTCCAAATTTTTGTACCCACTTAAGATTATGGGATATAGCAGTTTTCTATTTCTGTTTTAACCAATTACTACAAATTGCAAGGCTGAACGATGCAAATTTCTTATCTTGCTGCTCTGCTGGCCAGCAGACCGGATTGGCTCAGCTGGTTTCTCTGCTCCAGTTTTCTCAAGGCCACGATCGAGGTCTAGGCCATCTAGGCTCTTATTGAGAGGCTCTGCAAAGAATCTGTTTCCCAACCCTTTCAGGTTGCTGTTAAAATCTAGTTCTTTCCACTAATAGATCTGAGGATCATGTTTTCTTGTTGGCTCTCAGCTAGGGGTGGCCCCTGCCCCCTACATTTTACACTTTGAGTCCCTCTGACTTCTGCCATATCTCTCTTGCTGCCAGCTGGAGTAGGTTCTCTGCCTTTAAGGGCTCATGCTATTAGAGTGGACCTACCTGGAAAATCCAAGATAATTCCCTTATTTTTAAGTCTGTACCCTTAGCTATACCTGCAAAGTCTCTTCTTTTTGGTCACAAAATATATCATATTCACAGGTTCTAGGGGTTAGAGTATGAACATCCTTGGCGGGGTATTGCATTTTGCCTACTATGTGGGTTTTTTCTTTTTTCATTTGCTCTAAATACAGACTCTCTAAAGTCAGCTTTCTGAGAATACCTTTATATTCGAATACCTGCTCAGAGCATTGTAGTTCTGGATTCTCACTGTAGAGTGATTCCAGTGCATTTTTCCCCCTCTTCTCCCTATGTTTCCTTGATTTCTTTGGAATCCAGACAACCTCTCTGACCTAGTAACAATTAGAATATCTCTGTGTGTGTAGTAACATTTTTAAAAAATCTTTTTTAATGCGGTTTTTTAAAATTTTTTATTGATTGATTTTAGAGAGAGATAGGAAGGTGAGAGAGAAACATCGTTTTGTTGTTCCACTTATTTATGCATTCATTGGTTGCTTCTCGTATGTGCCCTGACTAGGGACTGAACCAGCAACCTTGGTGTATCCAGACGAACTTCTAAGCAACTGAGCTATCTGGCCAGGGCCATTTTTAAGACTCTTTAGATTTGAGTGTATCTTCTTTTTCCCTTTTATCTGTTTAACTAGTTCTCCAAGATCACATTTTCCTAAGAAAAGCCCTCTTTCTCCAGCTTAAGTATCATACCTTCTTGGGTATTTTTCTTTCACTCTCTCAGTGCTTCTTTTTTAAAATTGTTGCTCTATTACAATCATCCCGGTTTTCCCATATTGGTCTTCCCTGCCGCCCTACTCCCCCACCCCCACAGTCATCCTCACCCTGTTGTTCACGTTAATGGGTCATTAATA
>PVJD01013078.1:0-36082 GCA_004026545.1 Mormoops blainvillei | reverse complement strand
ATGAATTATAATTTATATTTGCCCACTAATCCTCTAAATTGTCTCTTTTCATTTTTATGTGCTTAGTAGTTTTCTATTTTAGTAATAATGTAATAATACATTTACATATAAATATTCTTAGATAATTTAGATTACTTTCTCAGAATAGGTTTTAAGAGGTTAAAGTTGATGAATATTCTCAATACAAATTACCAAATTGCAAGGTTCTGTTTGAACCGACAATCAGTAAGATAATTTGCTGTTAAATATGAAACATTGAAATAATTTTCTTAATTATTTGACTGCCATTTATGTTTAAATAAATTAGATCAAATTTGTATAGTGGCTTAGATGGTCTATGTTTAAATCTTAATCTCCTTTTTAATTTTATTTATCAGTATTTTAAAATGCATATCTAAATGTAAATCTAAGATTATGCTTAGAATGAGGTAACTACTATTACTATGCAGAATTAATGTCAGTGCGGTTTAAATCAAACAAAACACAGGTTTCAGTGCACCTGTCTTACATTATGAAGGGCTCACGTGTAATTTTATTTAGGATTTTTCGTTTATGGAACATCGCTCTTAAATCCAATTAATACCTTTGCAGACACTGAGGATCTCTGAAGCTGTTGTTGATGATTATTAAACTACATAACTCTGAACTTCTTTCTAGTAAAATAAAATAAAATAAGATAGAAAACTGATTCTACACAGCTGTAAGAGGTCAAAGAAAATACCAAATCTAAGAGAAATTCCTAAGATCTTACCCTTGTTATTTTGACCAAACTGAAAAACTGCCTTTTATTATTTAGAGAGGCTAATGAAAATTATATATGCTGTAAAGAAATAAGAATCCATTGCAAAAAAAACCAGGACATCATTTAAAAACTGGAACGAAGTAATCCTTGATAAATTGGAAAGAGTATTCTGTCTTAAGGGAGTTAGCTTATGAATTTGACTTTAGTGTCAGTGCTTATAAACATTAATTTCATTATGCAAGGTTGCAATTTACTTTCAAAACTCTGTTTGTTTTGGATTATATTTGCATTTCTTTTTTAATAGCCTCCTTCCATTTTTGACATGTAAAAATATTTATAGTGCTGGGAGTTCCGGTATTTTTTTTACTCTTGGCAGTGCAAAAGCAACTGGCTTAGTAATGGTGGTGGAACTGCACATTATTAATGTACACATCCAGGAATGCAGGGACCCACTCGGCATTCCTGGGTCAACTCTGATGATCAGACGGTGACACTGTAATTGCACTTAGACATAGATGTTGGCTTTTCACCAAAAAGTACTAATTCGGAGGAGTAAGTACTTATTGGGAGAGGATATTATAGAACTCTAAAGCTGGAACCCCCTAAAATTGTCATTTTGATCATACAGTTTGGGCTTATTTCTGAGTTTTGTCCCTTCTCATTTACTGCCACTCCTGCCTTGGTTCCGGCCTGACGGCTTCTTGTCTGGTGCTGGCATTGCTAACCCATCATCTCCCACTCCTCGTTCTCCCTTTCCTCCAACCCGCTCCTATGTCTGTATTGTCCACCTGTTGTCACAGTGAGGCTTTGTAAAACATCACCCAAAAATGCTGCGGTTGAAACTACAATCTCTTCATGGTGTGCAAACTTTAGGCGACTTTCTACCTCCTCTATGAGACGTATGCTCCTCGCCCCATAAATTAAGAACCAGCAGTTCTCCTCAAATGCTCCTCTGTAAATGTTGCATTTTTTTTTCACAGCATATGCCAATTCAAAATATTCATAATGGCTACTGGGATTGACATTTAGTGTAAACTGATAAACAGAACAAAGATTCCTGCCAATTACTTTATTGTGTGAATTTCCTGTCTTTTGCTATTACACTAAGAACTTACTGAGGTTAATTACATACCATTTTACCTGTAGGGCTTAGCAGAGGGCTTGGCATATATTTGGTGCTCAGTGATAAAATAAATGAAAGAACAGATGAATGAGCAAGTTAATGTGCCATGGGACCTTAAACAAACTCTTTTGGCTGAGTCTCTTTGGATGGTTTTTCAACGACTAGACTATGCTGGTATACACCTGGTGTGTTGGATGGTGCAGTGCACTGCTGAATCCTTTATATGATAAAATTATGTTCCATAATAACCATGACAAAAGGTAAACTTAATCAATAAAATACATATTATAAAGAACAAAGGGAAATAAGTTGAAACTTTTCATTGTATTAAGATGTTTTTCAAAAGTAGGTATATATTTGTCTGACACAATAATGAATATAACAACTCAAGTATAGTTTCTACTGTCTTATTTTTTCTTTGGTTTCTAATCATGCAGTTCAATTTTTAAAAAAGAATATATTTTTTAAATTAAAAATGTACTGTTCAAATTTAGTAAAATATTTCACAATGCAAATTTTTCCCTGAGGAAAGATAGTATGCCTCACAGTTTACACGTAACACTGCTCTATATTTTTAATTATATAAACATAAATTTCATGTTGGTTTCTAAATTCTCTATAGACAATTCATCCACTGGCTGCACCTGAAGAAGAATTCCCCAATGATCTCTGCCCTGTTGGAATGACATTGCACTTGCATGTACGGCCACCATTTGTCCTGGAGAAGCACCAGAGGTGAGATTGGCCTTGAAAGTGGCCCCATCACTCTCCATTACAGACCAGGGGGTGGCTTTCATATGTCCCCAGAAAGGGACCTTGATCTTGGATAAGGTGGCATATTAGGAAGCAACTGCTCCCAGAGCGGGTTTCAGCCGCCAGCAGCCAGCCAGTCACAATTCCTGGAAGCTCGGAGAAGGAGGGTCTCAATTCAGAAACGGGGGCGTGGCTGGTTGACCACAGCATCCTCTCTGCTTAACAGACCACAAAACGATGTGACCCACTTTGGCAAACATTTTAGTGGAGAAGGCAGAAATCGATGCCTAAGACATCCTGGGAGTAAGTACTAGGTAGTCAATTATTTTGCATGAATTAAGTCTTCCTTTATGAAGATTCCTGAGAGATAATTAAGCCTGAAACTAGGAGATATAATTTTGTGAAGATAGATGGATAAATAAGTAGGTCAATACTTTCATCTTTCATTCTGTTAATATCGTTGTCTTTAATATAGAATTGTTTTTTCTCCAATTGCAGGATGCCATCAGTGAATTTCACATCATCCGTTTACCGTTTGCAAAGCTATTCATTTCATTGACAATTTGCTTTCACTGGTGTCTACTTCTTCCTTAAAAATCCCTTTTTTCTAAGTCTTCAAAAATGTTATTTGCCTTCCACATGCACTAAACGGCACCTTAACATGATTACTATTCTGAATACCCAATAGAATCCGGGGGCTCCTACATTTATTTTCTGAATCTATCTTTCACTTGTAACACTGAAACATTTTGTTATATCACCTTCATGTTACATAAAACAGCCTCCTCTCCACAGTTTCTCAATTATGGACCTTAACCAGGGTGGCCCCAAGGTTCCCTCAGCCTCAGCTTGACTGAACCTTAGACCCCCTGCTTTTTCCTGCAGCTGGGCCACTGACACCCCCCATCCCTGCTCCTTAGGAACCCACTGGGTTTAAGCACAGACATCACCCCCCACTCCTTCTCCTTAGGTCGCTTATTTTAGGAAACTTGGAATTGCAAATTCTTTGTTCGCCCCTTGGAGAGATCGAGAGACATAAGTCTTTTAAAAACTCTTGCTTGTTTTAGGAATTCAGGATGGTCTTTTTCAGGGGTCTTTTTCAACGCTGTCTCTTTGAAATGCAGTCATCAAAGATCACACCTCTGTCTCCCAGCCTCTGTCTCTGCAGACACTTTGCACCAAGTTGCAAACAACCTCCAGTCATGTAGGTTTGAAAAACTCACATGTATGCTTGAAAAAGTCACTTTTCTTCGAGTAATTCTGATTAGCAAACACAGATGAAGTGAGATCCCCCACTCTAGCTCTTAAAAACCCTCCTGTGACCCCTTCTTTCAGTTAAGACTGTTATCTGGTCCCTTTCCCTACTGCTGTAGACTTGAATAAGGTCTTTGTTTTTTAAACGGTGGCCAGTGTGATTTTTGCTTTGAAAAGCTATGAACTTTCCTAATTCTTCCCATAATTTCTTATGTCTTATCTGTATTTATTTCTTATCTCTCTATTTGTTTCACTCTTGTTAAATTCAAAATTATTAAACTTTAGATTATTAATTTAATCTAATTTATTCATACTCATTTCCCTTTTAAATGGATAACAATATTAAGAAGTGTTTACATTCATGGATATTAATATGATTTTAATGAAAACTCCTTCAATTCTCTTTTAATTTAATTCACTAATTATTCTATCCATCAAGCTATACCTGTGGACTTTTTGCACTTAAACTGGAATATGAACAGATTGTTTAATATTCCTTTATTTTGGCACTTTTATTCAGATCATGATATGCAAAAAAAAAAAACTAAGAATAAATAGAACTACAAATTAACTACTGGGAAAGAATACCATTAATGTGCAAAATGCCAGATACTAAAGACTGATTGAACTAGAGATAAAAACCGTTCAATTTAAATTTTTGAAGCACTTGAGAAATTTGATTAAAACCTACCTTGTTCAGTTTGCAGATAGAAAAAGCCAAAATTAAGATAACGTAAACATGAGTGTTCCAATATTGACAAATTCATGACACTGGTGGAACGAAAATCTGATTCTAAAGTCTGTGATCTTTGCACTACGCTATTTCCATGATATTTATTCTTCCCAAAACATGTTTAATGAAATGGCTTTTTAAAAAAAGATTTTATTTATTTGTTTCTAGAAAGGGGTAAGAGGAGAGAGAGAGAGATACATCAATGTGTGGTTGCCTTTTGTGTGCCCCCTACTGGGGACCTGGCCTGCAGTCCAGGCATATGCCCTGGCTGGGAATCGAACCCACAACCCTCTGGTTTGCAGTCTGGTACTCAGTTCACTGAGCCACACCAGCCGGCACTAGAAGAGCTTTAACAAAAGTAATAAAAACGTACATGTTTTCTAAAGCCTTCAAACTAGGACGGGATTAGGACCAACAGGAACATCAAAACACAATGTGACTGTCACACTGTTCAGTCTGGGCAAAATCACGATCATTCTCAACAGAGACGGATTCAACGGCAGGCGCACCGGGCGCGTGCCCTGGGCCCCGACTTCTGAAGGCATGTATTTTTATTTTCCTTGCCTCTCTCTTTTTTTTAAGGGGCCCAATATTTTCTTCTGCGCCTGGGGCCTCGACCGACCTTAATCCACCTCTGATTCTCAGCATAAAGTCAACACGAGCGATGAAGGATTCGCCCACACGTTATCTCCATTGCCTCTCTTGGACAGGGACATCTGGAAAATCCCACCCACGTTTTATCCCTATAATCCTCCCTCTTTCTATCAATTCTTGACATGATATTGAGAAAAACTGTTTCTCGTTCTTTTAGCCTGTGCGTCCACTGCGATGTGGCACCTCTCAGGGCAAAGCAGCCTGCTCGCACCTGAGAGGCGTGAGCGAGCTGTGCTCCCTGCCTTGCGCGCTGGACCGTGTGCGGGGCGAGGAGTAAGGGCGGAGCTAACCTGCGATGTGAATGCCAGGCAAGCCGACGGCTGTTATCGTCTAACGAAACGGCAACAGTTGCGTATGGGAGCCTTGAAAGAGGGTGCTTGGCCATTCTGGAGTGTGGGGTAGTGTTCTTCCCTCTGCTCTTACTTGAGAATGAATGCCTTACTCCATCACAGCACAGGGTGGGCTTGTCTGAGGTTGCTCTTCTACGAAATTTTACATGTACGAAAGAAGAAATCCCTGTCTGAGGTGGGGGGCGGGGGGCCGGCCAGATTCTAGCAATTCCAAGGTCTAGCTGTCAGTGTCAAGACAGTTCCCTGTAGTCAGGAGGTGCTTTGCCGTTCTCTTCTTGGTCCGTTTCAACACGTAACACAACATATGTCTTCCATTAAAATTGTAGCGTATGCGTGTCTCTCGCTAGATTTGGAGATCCAGAGAGCTGCTATTAATTTTTATTCTCCTTTTCATCACTTGTAACCAATACTACTAGACCTTCCAGATAATGTGTTAAGAAATTGTTAATGTAAATAGGAGTGAACTCGAAGATGGCTCTTTCTATTGTGGCTGGGAAAGAGTTTAGGTCGACTGTAAGAATTAGCCCACTAGAGAGGTCAGAGGGACAACAGTGTCCATACAAGATCACCCTGACCTTCGACACTGACTTAAACCTTGAGGGGTTCTCTAAACTTTATTGAATTCTTGAATTTGATAATTCTCTAGAAAGACTCGCAGAATCCAGTGAAAACAACTGTTGTGCTCATAGTTACAGTTTATTATAGGCAAAGGATACAGATTGGGACCAGTCAAAGGAAGAGACTCATTGGAAGGGTCTAGAAGCTTTGACACGGAACTGCTGCTGCCTCTCAGAGTGTTGCCAAAGAGGGAAGCTGCTGTGAGCCTGGATTTCAGAATTGTTACCGGAGCTCCGTTACATAAGCATGATGAACTGACTGATTGATGTCATGTGGTTGATCTCAGTCACCACGTCAGTTGACACTTCATTACTCAAAGCCCGCACTCTAAATCATGTTGTTGTTTCTGGCATGTCTAGCCCTCACCCTGAGGTGTGGCCAGTCCCTACTCTGAATTGCGTTATTATCTGGCTGCCCCAAGGCTTCCCGGCGAACAAAGGTTACCTCCCAGGAGCCAAGGGCCAAGGTCAGGTCTCCTCTGGGGTAAAGGCGAATGCTTTACTACACGGGCTCTCGTATTGAATACTTAGAATAAAATAATTATTCTATCAGAGCAGATCTTTCTATATCCTGAAGTATCCTTATCCTAATAATGTACCAAAAGAATGGTTCATTTCAGAAAAATCATAGTTCGCAGAAAAATGGATCAGAAATAGATCTGAAAAATACAGTTCAGATAAGGAAAGTACCATCTAGAGAGAGGAAGCCCACTGCTACGAACAGCTTGAAGGGTTCGACTGTATTTCATTCTCTCTCTCTCTCTCTCTCTCACTTGTTCTCTTTTCTCTTCATCCTCAGCTCTTAGTATCAACCTTTGGCCATTCATCCTTCTTTCTCATGTAATCCATGAAAATTAGTTTTCCATTATTAATAATGTCTGTATTTCTTGAAAATAATGCTACTCTTTTTGAAAATGCATGTGGTCACTCCAAACATGCATAAAAAAGATAGGATGTTCTGGGGTTTCCCTCAGTCCTCCAAAGCCTGTTTTTCTAGGTTAACATGAGATTAAAGCTTGTCCTTGTCTATGGTCGTCCCCTGTTTCCTCTGTAGGTATCCACCAGGCAGTTTCAATTTCATGTCAGAATTGCTTATTGAGTTTCACTGGATAGGACATTTTGGATGAATCTGTGCACTGGCTTTCATTGGTTAGACTGAGTAACATCGTGTTGGAGTGTGAATGTGCGTGTAGGGAGTACAATGAAAAAGCGGTTGCTCCAGAAACCTAATAGTGTAACATCATCTGTATATTGAGCATTTATTAATATCTACCAATTGCCTAATGCTGTGGTCCTACTATGATTGTTATAAAAATAAGAGGTATAACCTTTAATTCTAAGTTTAGGATATAAAAGGTTACACACTGATGCTCTGAAAGTGCAACTATTTATTTAAAACCAAGTTTACCAAGTATTTTCCTCCCAGAAAACTTGTAATTCCCATGAGTTGATCATCTTTTAGAAGTGATTTTTTTTTAAATTAACAGATTTTGAATGAAAAGTAAAAGAAGTAGCCAGTGGAAACCCAAAGTCTCTCTCCTAAGTGGCTCTGTTTTTTTTTTTTTTAAACAAGGACAGATGTTTAGATGAATTACACTTTCCTTAGGCCAATCCAAAGAGTTTATTCTTTTTTTTTTTTTTGCACCCAACATTGCCTAATATTACACATTAATAGCAGTTCCTCTCAACATTTTCCCAATTTTTTCACTGTTATACTTTGGTGATTTTTAGGACTCCAATATGTACTTCATATCAAATTATACCAATGCAATGAAGTTAGACACATTCATCAAAAGTTTCAAGAATATCAACGCTGTAAAGATAAGCCCATGAATTTAAATTTGTGATTAAATATTATCAGATGAGACAAATGGTATTTCCAGTTAATAATCCTAAGAAAGAATTTTCAATAGACAAGCTGTCACTACCAAGAGGCCACAGGATGAATGAAAAGAACAGAATATAGACCTGGGGTCTATTCTAGTTTAAGGTCTAACAGTTACCAAGTATGTGAACTAGGCAAATGAATTACTACATTATTAAAGCTCCCTCCAATGGAAAATAATATCCCTTCATAGTTCTCACACTGTTATTTTTAAGGTTCATGATAAAAATGAATAAATATTTGTGAAGTACTCTGAAAATGCTAAAAATCACATGTCATTGTAATTTTCCTTGATTAGTCCTATGAATAAATGGAGATTTAAATTGGGTGGGACAGTCTAATTGGTTTAGTTAGAATAGAATTACCATTCTTTAAACAATAATATTAAATATTCATTTAATGAAATAATGAATATACTGAACACATTTTTAAAGCACTACAAGTGGTGACTATGTTTTCACTACCTTTGACCACAAGGAAGTATATCGTAAGTGACTGTATAAAGCATTAATCTGGCCTTAATTAGATATCGGGGGTGCAAAAAATTTGCATCTTAAATCCAAAAGCAAGTCTCTGAGCATGGTCTTACATAAAAACAGAAGAGTTAAGAAGGTAAAAAAAAAGTCAAAGGGGTTTATTTTATTCCTTAGGTAGATAGGGTCTTTGGTACTAATAAGGATGTGAACAGAAAGTTGACCTTATTTTTTACCTCTGGCACCTAATTGGGAAATAAGTTCTATTAGTGCTTGTTCATTCACACACACACACACACTGACCTCCACCTCCCGCACGCAGTCAACCGTTATTTCCTGTGGGTCAGCATTGACTCTTACTTCAGTTATTACAAAAGTATTGACCTTGATCACACTGTTTCTATCCTCAAAGCTTCCAAATACCTGATACTAAATTTTTTGTTATTGAAATAACCTCCCCATCATGCAAACGGAATCATGCCACAACACTATCTAAATTTATTAAAAAATGCTCTGTTAACAGGGTCAAGCCTTACCTTCATTGGTGGGACAAATAAAGACCCTGCCTACCTAGTTAGTACTAACTCTTCCCACTTAACTTCTAATCTCTATTTTAGAGCAGTATCAAACCACGTGATCAAAACACGATAGTATTTTTATACATCATGGATTTTGCTTATGTTTTTTCCTTTGCTCAGAACTCCATCTTCAGGTGTGGACAACTGAAAAAAAAGTCTCCAATCTAAAGTCAAAGAATTTTGAAGTCTTTCTTGATTCAGCCAGGAAAATTATTTTATTGCTTTGTCTATGCTATCATTGCCTCATACATTTCTTAAGAAAAAAAGTCATTGTTTTGTCTACTAAGTGGCCTATATCATGGTTGATTTATTTATATTCTTCTGTAAACTGACTTTAGCTATTGTCCAAAAGGTATTTGAGGTGATTACCTTTTGCATATCTTGAGGTTAATAATTATACAATCATTTTGTATCTTGAGTTCCTGACACAGTGCTTAATATACGTATATCAGGTACAAATAAAAAATTTTTGCAATGAGATGAAAATGGATAGAAAATAATAAAAAAGCCTCAGCTTAAGAAGGTCAGTAATACTTTAAAATGTTAAAAAACCAACAGGTAACAGTTGCTGAGTGCTTATTATGAAATTTTCCTCAATAGCAGTTGAGTTCATAGGGCTATTTAGAGACCAGAGTGAGAATCTGAGTACAATTAGCCTGGTCTGAGTAAGCTATGACTGATGGGAATTGGCATACATATGCATAATTACATATACATATGCATACATACACACACGCGCACACACACACACACATACATCAAGTATATCAGAGATAATACAAAGCGGCCTTTACTCATTCTGGTCAGTTTTATTTTGTTTTGTTTGTCACTGGTGTCATTTTTTTGAAAAGAATAATATATGTGTTGCTAATTAAACTGCAGTGCTCACCCTTGATTAAAAAAAAAAAAAAAAGAGATGAAGGGAGTCAGCATTTACTGTGAACAATAACGTTCCAGGTACTCGCCCGGGTGCCTCACACTTGTAACTTCAGTTCGTCTCTCTAATGAACCTGTGAAGGAGTCACGCCTCCCAGCGCGGAGCTGGAAGCAGGGCTGGGGCTGGAAGGACACCTCGCAAGCACTGACAAATGCGTAATGGACCAGAAAATACCTATCAGCCTAAGGCCTTAGGGCATAAGAAAGAGTCGTCACTCTTGAGTGAATTAAGACACCTAAGGTGATGGAGGAGGAACCATTTCAGGAGATTTTCACAAGGGAAGAATTAAAGCACCTCCACCAACCCTTAGCGTGTGTTCATTTTCTTCCCCAGTGAAAAGAATCAGAGTTCGGCAGATTAAGCATTCCTATTGGTCGCACATTTCTGGATGATTTAGAAGTATCTGTGAAGAAATAATACGATATGTTTCTGAATCTTGTAATAGACACATGTTTCATCTTGACTGCCTCCTTGATTCTAACAAGGAGGAATAGAAGTGACTACGGTAAGCCGACGGCCCAACGCAGCAATAAATCTCAGACCTGGCCATCAGGCAGATGCTCCCAACGAAGCACCATTCTTTATACCCTAAAAATATTGGAATGGAAAAGGCCAGTTTCTCTCTTTAATGTGACCTAGCAAGGGAGGCGCATGGCAAGATCTACTACCTTTGTGCTTTGGAGTGCGGTCATCCAGGCGGTGAACAGTCACTAACTCCTCTGTGCCACCCTCTGTGGAAAGAAGTCCGGGGACACAGGAGCAATTAAGCAAAGTCCATTCCTTCTGAGAGGCACGCAGCTCAGTGTGGGGGAAAGGCAGTCCGGTGGGGAAAAAAACGGAGGTAAGGAAAGGCCTGCGGAAAACAGAAGACCGTGGTAGCGGTCCCCCCGCCGCGCGGTACCGCTGACAGGGTACCGTGCCTCCTTGCTTTAATTTTCACAGCAGAAATTATGCGCTTATATAGCATCAAAACTTGATTTTTAGGGGCTCACTGCCCCACAAGAGCTGAGTCATGAATCCTTCATGCTTTATGATGTGCTTTCCCGCATATTACAATAGCACCTTCGATTTCTTGTTGTAGTCATTTCATACTAACCCCTCTGCTGGATGACTGTGCAACTTTGGCCACGTGCTGAACATCTCTGGGCTCACGTGTAAAATGTGCCCAGTAACTACAGCCGCCTCACGGTACTGTTGAGGGGAACACATGAGTTCTGTGCTACAGATCGGAGGCTGGCAAACATCGGCTGGAAAGACTCACATAGTAAATACTTTAGGTTTTGCAGGTGATGTCACGCCTGTCACGACTGCTCAACTCTACTGCTGACGCGTGTGGACAGCAACAGATTATGTGCAGAGTAGGAAGTGTTTTTGTAAAGAAAAAAAAATTTGTTTGCACAAACAGGCAGGGAGCTAGGTTTAGACTGCAGGTCTCCTATAAAATATGTGCTGAATAAATTATTATTAGTGTTAACTTTTAAGCTAGAAAAATTTGCATGCTAAATACCTTATCTAGGGTCAAACATATTTGTTAGGGTTGAAGCTTACATCCAGTGGTCTAAGTTCAAATCCAGTGGTCCTTCTGCAAGGGTAACTTGTGTAATTCCAGTGACCTTTCTGATTTGTCTATTAAGAGCATATCGTCATTACATGTTTTGTGAAGGGCGAATGCCCCTTTTCTTTTCAGGCTCCACCCACTTACTCACTGTAGCAGAAGAAAAGAGTCTTTAGATGGAAAAACTCTAAGATGTCGATAACAAATGTTAAGATCACTAATTTTTGCTAACTCTGAAGTTTGCTATGCAGAGGAAATGTATTAAGCAAAATTATTATTATAGCTTTGACTGTCATTTTCAATTAAACTTCTAAAAGTATGTCATCAAATAAGGCATTACTTAAACATTCTGATCTTTCTCATTTCTATGCCTCTAACACCTGGGGGAAATGTTTCACTTCTCCACTGATACTTCGTCATCACACCCTACTCGCACGCTGTGGTTCAAACCCCGCCCCTGCCGGCACGTCTGGCCATTTGTCCAAGTAGTCTTGGTAATTAACACGTGGAAGTTCTTGGCCCTTATCGCTAAAAACATTTCATATTTCTTACCTAGTTTTTCTGTTTATAAAGCTCTAAGGTCTTTCAAGTACTTTATTTCTTTGGCATTACTCGCTCTGTCCGGGTTAGTTATTTTACGCACGTTATCAGCTCTCATTCCGCTAAAGAGTCACCCACGGAAGCCTGGATCTCACATTTCGCGCTGAAGTAGGTGTCAGACTTGCCTCTCTAGAGACCAACGTAGATTAAGAAACCCTGCCCTGCTTATTTCAGTGGGTTTTTATGAAGACAGAAATGAAATTGCTTTGAAAAATGTGCAATAACAAATAAATAAAGTAGATAAACCTAGAGAATCTACTTAGTCATAAATACCCAAATGCATGCAGTTGTGGGTTTTTATTTTCTGGGTTTGAATCCAGCCTCTGCTTGGAATTACCTCTGGGACCATAGGTAAACTGTAGGACTTCTCTGATCTTACTTCTTTATCTATAAAATTGAAATAATATTATATTTTAGTATTATTTTAAGAATATATAAGATAACAAATGCTAAGAACCTTGCTCCATGCCTGTAATTTAATATTGTCTTCCAGTACATTCTCTTTGGTCTACTTCATTTCTTCATATCAACTTGCAAAGTTGTTATTTGGTATTTGTTGACTGTTTAATGAATATACTATAAGAGATTTGAACATCAATTGAATACTTGGTGTTCATAGAAATAGCTTCCTAAAATCGTTTTCCATATTCTTCATCCTTCTTAACCACAATATAATGATAATAACATGACAGATGTAATAGAGAAATACTCAGAGGGATTCACATTGTGTTATGGGTCCTTTAACATACATTTTAAATTTCATTCTATTTTCCTCAAACCGCACAATTTCTGTACATATCATTTTACTTACAGCAAAACTGCATGTATTTGGGCCTTTATGACTAAATAAATTCTCTAGGTTCATCCACTTGATTTATTATTGCACATTTTTCGGAGCAATTTCATTTCTGCCTTCATAAAAACTCACTGAAATAAGTAGGGCGGGGGGTTCTTAATCCAATTTCACACACGGACACGTGCAGATGGAATTATAGCGACTACAGATCCGTGCACAATGAAAATAGAGCGTGGGTATCCTGAATCTCAGTCCTTAAAATATGCACCACTATCTCTGTTGCCATTGTAAGCACGAGTCAAGAAAGCCTTAAAGGAGAACACGAGATTATGTGCAAAGAAAAGAGCTGTGCTAAGCATGTGTGAGAGATGGTTCCACCCTCCGGCAACCCACATCCGAGCTGCTTCAGTTTTCTGAGCTGATCCATTCCGAGGAGGTAAAAAAGTAACAATATTGGAGCAGACACAACTAAGAAACACGAATTGCCAAGTAGATGGTTTTCTTTCATTTTTACAAGTTACATAATTGTTTCACAGACACCGATTCCTACTGATACTCCGGAGCTGTTCCTGGTATCAGCAAATTTTTATCTAATGTGAACATTAGATAAAATTCAACATTGTCTTACCCAAGAGGTATTATTATTATTGTTATTATTATGCCTTTTTATAGATAATAAAATTGAGGCACGAATTAGGTTAAGTTTTAAAACTATATCTGCTAGCTAGCATATTCAGAATTGGAACCTGGGAGTTCTCCCAGGCCCACAATCTTAACTACTGTAATATTTCAATACTCTAATAACGTCTTTTATCATTGCAAATCTCCAGTTGCATAATTTAAAAAAAAATTTTTTGTTAAATTTATTGCGGTGACATTGGTTAAATTTTTGGCTTATTAAGTTACTCTGTAGACAGTGAGCCTCTGAGCTGTGGTGTCTCCTTCAAAAAGCCAAGAGCCTCTTGGCTTGCCCCAGTTTCTGGTGAGAAAACAGTGCACTATCACAGAGGAAACTGTATGAGCTGTAGCTAAACTAGAACTTTCCAGACTGAGGGAAATGCCCCTATTGCCCCCCTGTCCTTCTTCTAAGCAACACTGCCTGGGAAGGCAGGGAGCCTGAAGCCACGTCTCCCTGAAAACAGTGCTGTCATTCAATTGATAGCTGAACGTAACAGACGTCCCACACTCTCAACAGGCCTTTCTTTTTCTAAAACCAATTTGTCATCATTTTTTAATAAAGCAGTTCTTTTCAGGAAGTTGCAGTCTAAATTTGAATATTACCAAGATGATTCTATTCATTGTTTTAAACAGACAATTATGAGCTATTGAGTGACTATAAAGCATGTACTATTAATCAAGTTAGGGGTGGGTTGATTTATCCTTGTCAATTTCAGGACCACAGTTATCAAGTCTCCCTTTCAAAGGTCCCTGGCAAAGGTGAGTACCCTTCTCTTTCCCATGATGCCGATTGTAAGAAGCATGGCACAGCGTCTGCCTGGGATCAAGGGGGACTTGACTTCTGCTGATTGGTTTCGTCCCAGCGGGACGAATGATGTTTATGCTTGAGTGTCAACACACTTGTGCGGGTTTTTGGGTTTCCTTTCAGGCCCCATCTGTGACCTCGATCCCACTCTGGCTTCTTCCTCCCACTGGCTTTATCCACCGAAGTGTCAGCGGATCCTGGGTGTACTTTATTTCAAAGAAGACGGTGGTCTGAGAAACAGAGGCTTAAAATGGAGGGAAGGAAATAAATGACGTCCTTTTATTAAGGAGCTTCTTGTTTCTGGTACTGTTAACAGTTCCACTTGCTTCCCATGACTGCCTTGCCTGACTGTTTTCTGATTTTGTTCATAAACTCTTACGCCCGTAATCTTCTATTTCTCTCTCTCCCTTTTTTTAAACTCACCTGCAAGACTGAATCCTAAACATTCCTTGTTTCCATGTTTACATGTAGAGCTTGTGGAATGTTATCCGGATGGGGAGCAGGGGACCGTTTTGCCGTCACTTAGCTCTGGGTTAGATGATTTCATGAAAGCAGCCACAGGAGGGAGAGAGAAGGCATGACGTGCTGTGAAGCCATTCTTTCTATTTCCACTTCGAAAATGCTCCTCTACGTGCTGATCATCTCTCATTCCAATAGTACAACCTTTGCGTGGCCAGTCTGTCTCTCCTGCCACTTGAGAACTGCCATGTGAAAATCGACTTTGCGTGAATGTGGCCAATTCCCCGTTTGTGGTTGTGCGTGTATGTGTGCATTGATTCTGGCTTTTTTTTTATATAAGCTGAAGCTCTTCCTCTGTGGTTACTTATCCCTGCCTGTCCTCTTTGTGTCTCTGCTTCAATGGGGATAGAGAGAGAAGGGTGTCATTCGCGGGAGCTTAGCTCCAACAAGGCTTGGCCGACACAAGCAGTTGCACAGCTGGTGGCTCCCATAAATAAGTTTGGTCATGAGGGTGAAGGGGGCTAAAATGCAACTCTTCTTGCTTTTGTCCTCTGTTCGGTTGCCTGGGGCTTGGGGCTGGGCGTATGCCTGGATCTGAAAATGTCCACCTAGAATATGTATCTTTTTGTTTATGCCAAGGTACCGTATAAGTTAGCAGTGCCCCACAGTGACCACTTAAGATGAAATTCTAGATGAAGCAAGTGAAAAAGTTAAAGTATTTCCAAGCCTCCAATTCAAGTGCTCTGCCCTTGTACCCTACTGATAGCTGTTTTCATGGCCGCAAATAGCTTTTAATACAAGCAAGTCTTAATTCTGGTATGGAACTTACTGATACCAAGATTATTTGATTTGAATTTCAAACTTAACTATGCCTCCTGTATTTCATCGGGCAACCCTACTTACACTTTATGTTCTCCGGGAGACTCTTTCAGTTCCAAAATTAATGAATTCAGCAATATTCATTCCTTCTTTCTTCCCTTCTAGCTACATTTGCACTAACCCAGAAAATTTTATAGTGACTTTCATGGCCTGTGTTGCCTCCTTGTTTACTTTGCAAACCACTGAACAATAAATATGATGTCTTATACATCATCGTCTGTCCTCAGAATGAGGAGGCTCTTCCCTTCTCAAACATTTAACACTGTATCTGCTCAGGACAGTGCGGACTCTAACGTAATGAAGTGACAGTCATTCCTCCTTCCTTCCTAAGTGAATTAAAAAACATATAGGTTCTAGAAAGATACACATTTTTGAATACTGATGCACTCTACCAGTAAAAACTTTGTAAATCTGAATTTACAAAGCACGTTATGGGTTGTAATTCGCGCTACAGAACGATTCTTTCCATTATAAAAATATTCAATTTTTTAAAAAATGCTACTCCCTGGATGATTTAAAATTGTTTGATGTATTAAAATTCAATATGCTCTCACTTGGCAAGTTCAGAATAAAGTGAAGTTCAGCTAGAATACTTTCCTTTGCCCAAAATGATTTATTTATAGCACTCACTAAAAAAACAAATCTAGCTGACTTTCAGTGGAAAAAATAAAAAGTGTCTCTAAAGATTTTCAAAGCAAAAAAAAAAAAATATTAGGATGCTTCTCTAATGGAGGCATATCATGTATTTTTAAAAATTCCTTGGTGTGCCCTTCTTTTAAAATTTTCAGCAGCAACAACAACAGCTTAAGGTGGTACATTCCTGTCTATTATAATCCCCCAATGGCTTGATTCAGTTCTCGCCTTTTTCCACACACAGACGGCAGTTACCAAGTTACCATCCAGCATGAACCTTACGAGGTCGTACGCCGCACTGGCCTTTGCAACTGCTCCCTGTCACCGATTCTAAACTCCCGAGAGCCACACAGAGTCAGGTGGCCACCGCATAATTCTGTCTCAAATCTGGCACATTTTGAGAATGAAAGGTAATAAAAACAAGTAAAATGATGTATTTAGTAAGTCATTATTTGCACACCCCAAACTAATTTTAAGTAAACAAAAATGTATCCACTATAAAGAAGTTAAAAAATAAACTTTATATTGTTTATAACATAGCAATAATATAAAAGTAATATTCTTGGAACGTGTTCAACACATTGTAATCAGTTTCTTAGTCTTTCTGTCATTATTAATTGCATGTTATTGGTGCTTTATTGAGCAAGTACATTTTTTCCATGTAGTGTTAGTATTTTAAGTCTTTTTATTAAAAAGTTTCAATCTCCTTTAAAGTTATACTTAATAATTGAAAAAATAATATTTTTGCCCTCTTCAGCTTACTCTTCTCTGCAGACCATATTCCTAATTCAGAAAATATTATGTATATAATGCTCAGACAACTGGTAAGTTGAAAGGAAAGTATATTAAAAGAAGAGAACCTCAATTCCATTACTTTTTTGTGAGAAATATATGAACATTTAGTTCCCAGTGTATTCATAAAAACTATTCTTTTGCTTCTAGTCAGCGTATCATTCTTTGAAATACGTTTATAAAACAAAACTTGTCAAAATAGTTAGAGCTATAATTTTTTAAATGTGTATGAGATGTTAAAAGGTCATTGACTTTTTCAGTTTCACTTTGCACCTATAAAAATACAGATGTGACTATTTAAAATAAGAGTTCTTTCGGAAGATTCCTTACAAAAATAGAAACATTTTAAAATGAAATTATAAACCTCCAAAATGAAATTCCTCATGTCATGTGGCTTGAAAAATTAAATTTATCCCACTTATTACACCAGTTTTGTAGAGTTTCCAATGTCCTTATGTTTGAAAGCCTCATTATTAATAATTACAATTTGCTAAAACCATAAAAATGGATTTTTTTGCTCTCGAAGTTGATATGTAATTGTTTCATCTTTTTTATTTTTTAAATTTCAACTTAGTTGGCCTTTCCCCAATTGTTTCAGTGTACAAGAACCATTTCGTTGTGGTTTCTTTCAGGACTTTCCAAGTTAACTTTCTAAAATTATAGAGAAAATTTAAGAAAAACAGAAAATATGTTAGTGATTTCTATTGGTGATATAGTATAAATAAAATTTCCTCAAACTAGATGACATGATTATATAACTGTATCAATTTTGGGGGTCTAAGGAAATCCTAGGATTGGGCAACATTGAAATATTTTTGCATGCACATAGCTCATAATGAGACTTGAATAACATTCATAATTTCATACGATGTTTAAAGCTGAAATTAATCATAGACATCATGCAAAACCCACAGCTCATAGGTGAAGAAACTGGGGGTGAGAATCTGAATAGCTCAAACGAGTGGATTCCTTTCTAACCAGGTGAGGTGAGAAGGCTCATAGGATGCCCTGTTCTCTCAGGTAAAGAAACTGACAATAAGGAACTGACCACTGTCCACTACCACACTGTCAGGGGCTGGGTCTGAGGGGGGCATCATCTGACCCACCCAAACTCTGAGCCTGTGAAGACCTCTGATCTTTCTGCCTTTAACTTCTCTCAACTGCAAACATCACAGCTGTGTTTTAATGTGATTAAAACCTTTTGCCCTATGTTTTTTTCCTCCATCTACATTCTTTGGTTTCATATCCTTTCTCAATGTGCTTATGTTATAGGGGTTTTATAAAAAGTCGTCTACATTCTGACTACATATCCAGAGATTCACATTTTTAAAATAATTACAGATTTGCTTAAGACTCATTACTTATAGAATAAGAACTTCTCATCCACAGGGTGGATCATAGGCTATGTATAGCTTGTCTGTTTTTTAAGTAGTTCTGTAAGTGATTTTGAGGTAAATCCAGCATTCTAACCAATACGTCTCCATGACGTGTGCCTTCTTTCACTCCCCTCTACCTCATGAGCACTTTAAAAATCCATCTGCCCTGAGACCTCTGAGTATTAGGCATCTCAAGAAAAAAATACATTGCATCACCACCCTGATTAGTGTCATTAAAAATCTATGATCTTGCTCAAACACTGATTTGGAGTTCCCCCATCAAATTCTTGTTTTAGTAAGTTTGCTAGTCTGTTCTTTCAACCTGCTTCTTTAATTATTTAATCTCCATAGATGTCTTACCCAGCGTTTTTCCTTTCTTTGATTAGGTGGACTTTTCTCTGCATCCTCACCCCTCGCATGGATTTGCATCTGCCCCCTCCTCTTATTTTAGCAGAGAGTGAGAGGTCTATTCTTCCAACCAAATCTTGGGCTCTGGTCTTCCGTTAGCCCACCTTTACAAAGATCTTACTTGGTTCTCCTCTATTAGCCTCTATCTCCTGCCCCTCGATGCCCACTGATCCTCCCCAAAGCCATTTGAAATTCAGTATGAGCTTTTCTTTTTAAAGCATGGACAATATTCAAACGACAACCACAGCCACTTGTATTTGGTGCCCTGCTATCGTTTTCATCCTCTCTCCCCTTCAAAAATTCTTAAATTTCTACTGAAACTCCTCTAGCTACCTGCCCCGACCAACCCCTTTGTTTGAAATCTCGATCATGTCTTCCTCTCGGTCTCACCAGCATCTCCCCTGCTGATTCCCATTCTGTTCACTAATCTCACGCTGGCTCCCATGAAGCTGTATTCTCTGAGCCTTTCCATTTCAAATCCTTTTGTATATTCCACCTAGTGTTTATCCTATGTATTGTTTAAATCAAAGTTGCTCGGAATACAATCCACTCTTTATTTTCACTCTTCTCTGCATTTCCTTTCTCTCAGATAATCTAATTTGTTAAGAGTCCCGCTTAAATGAAAGAATGTCACTTCTCTGAGGGTGGTGACACACATCATACTTTCACATTTCTTACACAGCAACTAGTAGACTGTCTGATACATTGTAGGTGCTCAATAAATGTCTGTTTCATAAAGAAGTGAGTAGAAGAATGTACATTTTGGATACAATGAAACAACCTTATTTATTATTTCTTTATAATTGTCTTAAACTGTCAGTTTTCTCACATACAAAATTATTCTGTTTAAATCCTGTTAAGTTTGTCATGAAACTTCAATAAAATAATTTGTCGCTCATTGTGCCTGACAAAAGACATACTACGTAACTGATTCTGTTCAGTTCGCACAATTTCTGTACTCGCAGGCGAGACTGGCAAAGCCCAGTACTGTCGGGCTTCAGAGACCTACCAGTGAACCACAGGGAAGACAACCAGGCAGGGTACCGCACAGCCTCCAAAGCATCGGCAGGCGTGGAGGCTTTCAGAGCCAGCTGTCCCTCTACGTGGAAAATATATTTGCGGGAGAATCAAACCCACTCACGCACAAAAAAAGGATATAAACCATCCTTTTGTTTGCACATGTATTGAACAGCTTTTCTCATTAAAACCTGGCCTGCCTTATGGAACAATCTGGAAAGAACATGAACTATTGATGGGGTATTTAGAAAGCCGGGAAGGCAAGTGAGATATTGCTGTTATGAGGTAGTTCCTAAGAATAATAATTTTTCCCTTCAAGTCAGTTAAAAAACTCCATCACAGAACAACCCAGAAATCCAGCTTGATTGCAACCGGACTCAATTTTAAGAAAAAGCACCCCAGCTAGCTGAGCTTTCCCTCTCGGTGCGCCTTCTCACCGAGGAAGAGATGGGAGAGGAGATAGCACTGGTCTGACACGAGGGAATCACCTCTATGAGTTTGGCTCCTGTTACAGAAAAGACTGAGATTAGGTCACATGATTTCGGTGACCACATACAGCTCAGAAACTCCCTAACTGCATCGTTGCAATTAACCCCTGCCCAAAGTAGAGCCCTTAATAAGATTGCATGGCACTCTCCTTCACCCTGTGTTATTACCAAACAAGTGATTGCGTGAATGCGTGTTTTGCTTAATATCAGGCATCAAAAAGACACTTTATAATAAGCACCTAGATATATCGCTCCTAAATTATATCGATACCGATGAACTAAATATATAAATTATTTCCCCCTGTACTTGTATCTCTAATAACACACATATTAATGCTAGTACTACATTTTGCCTGGTATATTGTGCACTCACATTTTTGGTCCAAATTTTCAGGTAAAAAAAATCTTTTGTTTTAATTTTTTAATTCAATTTTTATTTATTTATATAATTTAGGTACTTGTTTTTTGCATTATAAAGGAATTTTAGCATTTCTTTTTGAACACACGGTACAAGAAATTTTATGTAGCAAATAATTACAAAACACAAGAACACACACAAGGTACGAGAAATTTCAAAAAGAATTAAAAACATACAGATACGGAATTAGTACTACCCATGTATAATGTACATCCTTATTTTTCCCTCAAAAATTTGGGCAAAAAGTGCGCATTCTACATGACAAAATGCGGTCTGTCTTATACCTGATCTTTGCCAAGAGAGATCTCACCGTTCACACACACACAATCATGGTGCCCCTGTGAGGTAATGTTTATGTTAATTAGCTTGATGTGGTAGTACGCCTTAAATATATCTTTATGGCAATCACATTTCAGTAGAGTTGGAAACACAAAGAGTACACCACACCCTGGACGGTGCTGCGCCTTCTCCCAAAGTATTGTCTATAAACCAGGGCTTCGCCTGAGCTTTAGCGGCTGAATCCAACTTTCTATGAGCCTGGCAGCTTCTGTGTAGAATGGCAGGTGATCTACGGAGACGAGTCCAGGTTCTGGTCCCACCTCCACACTCTGTGGCTATAAAAGCATCCTTTGGGCTGAAGTGGTAGCGAGCAGTGCGCTCACATACTGTCCAAACAAAAGCCCTGGGAGTCCTCAGACAGAGGTGCTAACTGAGGCCCAGAGAACACAAAAGGCAAAACCATGCCTGGGATATGTGTAATGCTGGTTCTGCTAAGTGAAAAAATGTCCTATGTAAAAAACTTGCCAGGTTTCCTAACCTGCTGTTTCTTTTAAAAGATAATGCCATGTCAGGCATCTAGAGTTGGTCTTCCCTCCAGGCAGGTTGGATATGGGGTGACGCTAGTAGCTGACCAGTCTTGGTAAGTGGGACTTCACACTCTTGGACACACATGTAGCTTCTGTGGTTCCAAAAGACTTAATAGATGAATCTGTTGTACCAGTGCTGGGGTGGTCGACACAGATTGAAGTCTGGTGACAGTGTCATTTTATCTACTTGGTTTTTGGGATCACCTGACCTTATAAGCTTAATGGGCCTCGCAAAGCCCACCTATGGTGGCCATTTATAGCTGCATGATCCATGGTCATTTGATGACACATGATCAGGCTCTTGTCCCAGCAGCACTGTAAAGGATGCTAAGGGCTACTTTTCAAATGTGCATAATCTCTAATGCAGTTCTCATGGCCTTGCTCCGGAACCTTAGTAACGTGCATCATTATTCTCCCATTGGCGTTTTGATAAACTCTTCAAACATCTTTCCCCACCAGTGACACTTCTAATACCATGGCATCTGCTGAATCATGTGGGCCAAGCGTCAGGGCTACTTGCGCCACCACCTGCATCTACTGCAAACCTTCCTCTTTCTTTTAGCTCCTTCTGAAGCTGGCAAGTTTTTGGTCACAAATATACACGTCAAAACGGCAGTCCCAGGGCTGAAATAGAAGGCCTGTCCAGAAAAAGTCCAGCCATTGTTAATATAACGAGAATGGTTTGCGTGACATCCATGTAACCTGGCAACCAAAGAGAGTGGACTAGAATGCGCATGTGTGAACAATGATGACTTCACTGTACAAGTCAGTGGGGGTGGTAAACATGTTGGGTGAGCATGTGTACTGTGTGGCCATCACATTTAAAATGACTGAGTGAGTAGAGCAAGAAATCTGCATCAAATTTTGCATTAAGCTTGAACAGTTCCCTGCAAAAACTATTTAGATGACTCAGAAGGTCATTGCTACGGGCATCTGGTGATTGGCAGCTTCAACACGACAATGTGGTGACTGCTCAGGCATCACGTCTCATGCAGAGTTTTTTGGGCAAAACATCAAATCACCCAGGTGACTCAGCCCCCCTATATCCCCTATTAGTCACCCTGTGACTTTTGGTTTTTCCCAAAATTAAAATCATCTTTGAAAGGGGAGGGACTTCAGACCATCAATGAGATTCAGTGAAATATGACAGGGCAGCTGATGGCAACTGGGAGAACTGTGTGAGGTGCCAAGGTGCCTATTCTGAAGGGGACTGAGGAGTCATTGTCCCATGTTTCTTGTACCTTCAATAAATGTCTACAGCTTTCATATTCCATGGCTGGATACCTTCTGGATAGACCTTGTATAATATCATGCCTCAGAAACTGAAAACAACCTACCAGGAATCATATCCCCTCTCTTTGGGAAGTACAGGGTCCAATAAGTTGTCTTTTACTTTTGGAGGATATTATAGCCCACCTAAGACATCTGCTCCCTCTAAAATCTCTACTGATGTCGTCGGCCCTTAAGTCTTAGTAGCATTTATCTCCCACTCCCTGGAGGACCAAGGTCTTATAAGGACCCCCAACATGCTAGTCACTTCTGGCTCGTTTGGTCTGAATATATGCTTTCATTGATATAAAGGACCACAAGGTTGTGTTAAGGGATTACCAGATGGTTCAGGTCTTTCTGGACTATATTATGACAAAATTCAGGATACTTAACAGACCACTGAATCAAAATTTGAAATGCATACTGCTCTCAGCTCATTGTGAATACAGTTTTTAAACCCCTTTTCTGTTAGGGACAGAATACATTTGCCACATCTTTGGCTGTAGCCCATATATCAAAGGTAATATTCCGTTCTGGCCAGGATATCACATCTGACATAGCAGGAGTAATTGGAGCTACTAACTATGGTTGTCTGAGGAATACAGTGTTATTCCCTCCTGGTTCCATCTTTTTTTTTATTTTTTTAGGGACTGCTGAAATTTACCGGGATATGAAAAGAAACACAACTCCTGCATTTTGGGGGTCTTTAAATGTGATATTGATTTCCGCCATTTAATCTGACATGTGGTACTGTTTTTCATTTTTTATCTTAGCTGAAATGGGGAGGAAAAATTTAGAGGCTTCCACTTGGCCTTCTTCATGATAACCTTAATTCCAAAGACTAAGGAGCTACATTGGGGCTTATGCTAATAAACGGATATGTCTATTTCAGGGTTGTAAAAATAACCAGAGGGTGGGCCCAGAATTTAATGGACCTACTATGAGTCAGACATGGGGCTAGACTTCATTTGTGGCTTGACTCGAAAGTGCCTCCATTCGAATGGGGGAGCCCTGACAAAACATCGATCGACTTCGCTCCTGTGTTCAACAGTGCTGACAGGTTTGGTTCTCCTGTTTACCTGGAATGGTTAATCAACTAAATGGCCACAGTTCCCTGTAGGCAAGTGCTAAGTGTGCATTTGTGACGTTTCAGCCTTTCTCGTCCTGATGACACAGTTTCTTTTTAAGTCAACCCATCCTGAGTTTGAAAGCTCACTCAAATCTTGACACTTACAAAGGGGTCTTAACTTTTTTTTTCAGGGGGCGGGGGAGGGTGATGAATTTCAACCTCTTTACTATCCACCCTTGATTTCTTTTGATTCTAAAGCCTGAGTTATACCTTCTTGGCTGCCTATATATTTTCTTCCCAGGATACCATATTTTGTTAACCACACCCGTAAATTTTTGCAGGCCAAGCCACCCAGCCGCCCCTCAACTTCTGTCCTCTCTTACTGTGGTGGCCCTGCCACACCCACCTCCAGCAGTAGGCTAGTTCTGTGGCAGCATCTCCTACCACGAGCCCTGGCTTACTCAGCCACCGCAGTGGTTGCTTTCTTACAACCCTTCCAGCTCCACAGATCAGAAATTGGGCTCCCTGGGGCATCGAATCAGAACTCGCAAATTAGAGTTCTGAAAAGGCGTCTTGGCCTGCTTAGGCTGCTACCAAAATAGCACCGAGCCTGGGCAGCCTGACCACTGGGAATTTGTTTTCCACGGTCCTGGAGGCTGAAAAGTCAAAGATCAAGGCTCCGCAGGGCTTTCTTTCGAGAGAGGGCTCTCTTCCTGGTTGTGGAAGGCCGCCTCCTCACTCTGTCCTCCCACGGGCACAAAACGTCAGCTTTGGGGTCTCTTCCGCCTTTATAAGGACACCAGTTCTACCAGATCAGGGCTTTGCCCATCTGAGCTCATTTAGCCTTAGCTACCTCTGTGAAGCCCCAACTCCAATGCAGACTATGTGGGGGCTGAGGTTTCAACGGGGGATACAATTCAGTCCGTAGCAAAGGGTCAAGAATTTGATACCCCCACATTGGTCAGTATGTAGGCCGCTTGGGAGTAGACCACAGCCTCAGTCAAGCTGGTTCACTTCGCCTGAGGTGACCTCCAAGGAAAGCTGACAACTGAGGGCTGACTGCCACCGGCACTCTGAGCAGCGCCCATCGCGTGGCCCTCGGGGTCGCTGCCCCCAGCTGAGGGGAACCACCTCACAAAAAGGCCATGATTCCTTCCTATAAGCCGCTTACATTCAGTGCCTGGTTGAAAGGGATGCAGAAGCCAGTCACCTTGCCCTAATTCAGCACAGTTCTTCAGGGCTATCCCAGCTCCAGAACTCCTGCAAGGTGTCCTGAATCCTAGTTACGGCTTCTTGGAGTCCTCCTCTGTCTGCTGAGAAAGAGAAGGACCCCTGGTTCCCTGCTTCAGTCCTTCCCTTCCTCCTGCTGACACAGGTCACTGGAGTCCTCCCTAGGAAACTTTCTGCACACTGACCTCTGGTCTCCCAGTCGGCTCCCAGGGAACTCCACCAGGGGCATTGAAAAGCAGTAAATAGATTTTTTAAATTGAAGGATTTTGACGCCAGAAAGTTTACCTGGTTGCGCATAGGTCTTTATATATCAGAAAGTGGCAAAAAAAATACTACAATAAGAGTAGCCATAAGAAATATACCCACAAAATGTTTATGAAGCAGGCAACCAAAATGCCATAAATGTAAAATTGTAGTCACTATTAAATAGGTACTGTGCCACGGTGTCCCATATGAACCAGTGCTTTGTCCTTGGACATGCAAAGTCAGTGAAATTGTAATTCAGTGAATCACAAGTTTACACATTGAAATTGAAATTAGTAGGTTTTTTATTCATAGCCGTTTATCATGCTAAAAATAACCTATATTTTTTATTAAAGAGGACAATTTAAGAAACTCTTAGAGAATTCTTCAACCTAATATTTGCATATGCATATTTCTTAATTATTATTAAACTTATATTCATCTCTTTCAGCTTTAACTCTTGGACTATCTATATTCACAGCAAAGCTATTTTGCATCAATATAAATGCCCCCAAAATCTGATGATGAATGTGATGTTGATGTTGACAATTAATTGGCCAAAATAATCTTTCAACTATTTTGCGCCTTCCAAATTCCAAAAGTTATTGTATACAAGGAAAATATTTTGAGTCTCTGCAAACCTGCCCATAACCCAGGAAGAAATAATATCATTACTTAGGTCACCCAAACTCAGTGTCCTCTATGTGAGATTTATATTCTGGTTTAATTCAGTTGGATGTTCCAGCAGGCAGTCTTGTCCAGTGCTTATAAACTTGGGTCCTGATGCCAGAGATCAGAGGTCGAATTTTGGCTTGCCCCCTACTAGTAACCACCAGCGACATCCTTCATCTCTCTCAGCCTGTTTATTTATCTCTAAGTCATGGCTGGTGATAATATTATCTACAGCAAAGACATGTCTTAGAATAAAATGAGCCAACTGATGTGAAATGATTAGCGTGGTGTCTCTCCCATAGCACAGAGTCCACCGAGGTGCTGCCTCTTACTTACCTCGTCTCAAACAGGTATTGTATATGCAAAGAGCTCTGGAAGCTATTAACCATCATGTGTAATTCAGGATTCGTTAAACTACCACCCGAGTAATAGCTCCATGATTAATAATGAAAGCTAGTTAGTCTCTGTCACTGTACCAAAGACTAATGTAATTATATGAGAGGTATTAATGGTCTTTACAGAAGCTTTAAAATTAGGCTTCGTTTTTTTCCTTTCCATGTATGAGAGATTTAAAAGTCAGAGGGGTAAATGATTTGTCCAAAGTCAAACACCTGACACATAATGGAACGAAGTGTCAAATTTATATGTTTCTGAATGCAAAGTTTGCGGTTCCTTCCCTGCAATGTATTAGCTTTCTAAAGAAAATGGTGAGAAAAATGGCGATTAACTGCATTAACTATTCTCTAAAAGCTCTTCCAGTGTTAACATTTAAAAATGCTTTAATTGGTCAATTTCTTAGGCTTTCCACTCTCACTTAATCTGCAAATTTTCCACAAAAGGAAGTTATAGCTCACTGGCTTTGTGAGTTTTTATGCAGTCCAATTTATAATGTCCACATTCTCAACCTCAAAATTACTGGCAATTTTATGGCCCGTATTAAGACACTAAACTGTTCACTGTGAAAATGCCAAAAATGATAAAATCTGAGTTTTCATGGGTCTTTATTGTCAACACAGACACTTGACATGGTTTTCCATTAAAACAGCAAATAAGATTTCAAAAACTAATCAAAAGAGAATAGCACTTTCTTAGTGTTATTTTTCTCCCTTATTATTAAGATAAAATCATTGACTGGGGAGGAGGAAGAAATAATAGATCAAATATAACTATTTTTAAAATGTAACCTTTATTGCATTTTCTCCCCTTACCATTTAGCCCTTTCATACCCCTCCCCCACCGGCAATCACTCTGTTGTTCATGTCTGTGAGTACTTTTTCTTTTCTGCTCAATCCCTCCACCCCTAAGGTCCCCCCCACTAGCTGTCAGCCCAAGTGTCCATCAATAGATGAGTGGATAATACAACTATGGAGCATTTACACAATGGAATACTATTTGGCTATAAAAAAGAAGAAAATTTTACCCTTTGCAGCAGCACGGATGGACCTGGAGAACATTATGGTCAGTGAAATAAGCCAGTCAGAGAAAGTCAAATACCATGTGATTTCACTCATATGTGGAATCTAATGAACAAACTGAACTAACAAGCAAAACAGAGACGGACTCATAAATAGAACTACTTTTTAAAGGAAGGCAAAGGTAGGAAACGAAGGAAGAACACAGGTTTTGAGCACTAGCTACAAGCCGGACTCACTGCCAGTCAGGCACAGCTGGGTTAGCACCAGTCGCCCTAGGCTGTAAACGTACCTGGTCCCCAGGCACCTCTAGGCGTTTCGTGCTCCTGCCGAACTGAGACCCTTGAAAGGTCACATATTAACATTTTATAGCCACAGTTTAAATCCCCTATTATCTATCTCACAACAACTCAGTGAGCCCGGTGGTAAGAGTAGTTTTTTTATTTTTTAAACAACATAACGCCAAAAAAGTTAATAACATTTTTATGATTCATAAAAATATTAGTATTCATGAATAAAGTATTTTATGAAAAATACTAATATTTTTATGAATCACAAAAATACAAAAAAGTGCACCCTCTCTCTCTCTCCCGCCCTCTCCCCCTGGGCTACATTCTGGATAAATCTTTATTCTTAATGTAAAAACTATTTCTTTGAATATAAAAACAGGGTGAAAGGCTCAGTCTAGAATTCTGCATACTTGTATATAGATGTATGATCAGCTTATCTGAAATAATCCTAAAAAACTGGGAAACTAAGTTCGGATTCCTTAAATCCTCCTAAAATGTATGTTTCATCTGCTCTCTACCTTAGGATAAATGGCGTCATAAGACATTAACAGTGGGGTTAAAAATCAACGACGGCTACCAAAGACGGCATGTATTTGGTGTGTTGTTAACCGTCCATTGCTCCTCACTCGACGTTGGGACACGGGTGCGAGTCCGACCTGGGAGTGGTCCTCAGCCCTGCGTTCCTCTCCTGGCTCATCTGGGGGCACTTCCGTCGTCTGCTGTGGTCCTACTTCTGGTCACTACGCCCACTCTGCGCTTTTATGTAACGCTTGGACCGAAGCTGGTATTTTAGTTCTTGCTAAAATCGCTGACTTCTGAAATTAAATTCTGCAGCCTCTGAAACTATTGTCTGTGTCCACCGACGAACTCCGAGGCTGTCACTGTAGCCCGGTTCCTGCACTTGTCCTGCCAGGCCCCGCCGAGTCAAGCTGTCGCCGCTGCAACGGGCCACTTCTGGGTTCGGCCCGACCCACCTATGGAATCGTTCATGACTAGGACAAGCAGTATGTGAAGAGTAATGGCTGGATGCTAAGTCAATGCCGTTTCCGTGTCCATAGGCGTGAAAATGTGCCCCCTTCACCTCTCTCTTCTACTATGTACCCCCTTTTTAGGCAAGACTGATTGGACTTCTCTTTCGGTTCTACATGTAATCATTGCTTTCTTGGGAAGTGTTTTCTTATCATGCCCAGTTCCTGGTGCACATAACCTGGGAAGACAAATGTCCATTTCCTGTGATCCCAGTGCTGACCTGCACACTGGCTTCCAAGAGCCTCTTCGCTCGCCGCGACCATGGAAACAGCCCACGTGACCTTGCGTATCTGTTGCTCTCCATACGTCCGCAACCAGCCCTCCTTCACCCGACACGTGGAACAGAGCGTTTATAGTTCAACGTCAGGATAGATCATGGTTACACCAACCATTTAACAAAGGTGTTTTTTTTTTTTTCTCATTCCCACTTTGGCACTAATCCCAAATGCTTTTTAAAGTCCACATTCAAGTTCTGTTTGTTTTGTCCCTGTTTCAGTGATTTCACAGCATATTTTGGGAGCCGATCACACTGAAAACATTGTATTTATTCCTAGTTCTCCTTCTCTGTTTCTAATTTTATCATGTAAATTTTGAGAGAGAAAGTAATTTTGAGTGCTTCCATTCATAAATATGGACTTCTTATACCGTGTAATAAAACCTGCAATCAATACATTCTAATTTTAATGAGAAATAGGTATTTACTTATTTTTTAAAGGATTATTCTTTTTAGGAAGTGAAACCCATTCTAAAGGATGTGCGCCCACCATCCACCCAGGAGAGAGACATACCAATGTCTAGGAGGAGTTTTTCAGTACTCACATCCCTTGATAGGAGCTCCTTGTCCTTGGGAATAGTGTGAGGGGAAATGAAATTGTTTTCTTAGTCTCCCCATAAGAAAGCCGGTTTAGAAAATGTAAATAAATAAAATAAGATTTTCTTTGTAACTCTCTTCTGAAAAGTAACCCCTTCCTATCAAAATCCCAAGAGATGGTCATTATCATTTCATTTAGCCTTTGAAGCATAGCAAAGATTCTTCTCTCTAGGGATGCGGTGATTGTCAGAACTTTGAAATTCTCCTGGAAAAATTCAAACCAAAGTATTAAGAATACAGAGAAAATTAAGGCCTGCCCTGTCACAAGGGAACTTAAGCTCCACTGGAGAAGACAGACAGCAGACAGAGAAAGTATGCCTTTCTGCTGACGCCAGGCATACTTCAAAGGCTTGTGAACTGTATTTCATTTACCCTTAAACTGGTGTATGTTATCTTATCCTTATCACACTGGGATGGGGGGGGGGGAGCACCTAAGAAGTGCCCTGCAAAAGGAAGCTCACCTCAGATCACTGTCCGAGTCAATGGGACTCTGTAAAGTGAGGTCTTTTCCTAAAGTAGCCAGACAACAAACTAAAAAAGGAGACTGCTAGCTGAGCACCTAGAGACAAAGGAGTCACACAGTGGCCACTAATAGTTTCTGAAATCCAAGTGATGAGAACCTGAATAATGAGAGGCAGTGAAAACACTCTGAAGAAAGGAAACATTGCAACCGATTGGGAAAAGCACGTGAACGGTAATATCAGAAGAAGGGGCGCCAAGGAAGTGACTTCTGCAAAAGCCAGAGGGCCTCAAAGGTGCCTGAACTTGCCGTGAGCTTCTAACCAATTTTAAGTTCAGACTATGGGTCAAAATTGGATTTCTATTGTCTCCACGCATCTTCGTCTTACGTTTGCCACGGCAGCTGACACACATGACTGTCCCACTCAGGCCCGCCGTGCTAGAAGCAGTCTCCAGATGGCCTGGAGTCAATGTGTTTCTCATGTGTGGAGAGTTTAAGACTCTCAGGATTTAATTTTAAAGGAAATCCAATCTGACTCCCATAGTACAGATAAACGTCTGTCTTGCAGTTTGTGGATGAATATAAAAAAAAAATAAAAATAAATGGAAAAGTCTCCTTTCTTTAAAATCACAGAATACCAGAGTTAGGAAGGAGCTAAAAACAATCATTAATTCAGCTCTTTAAAAAGTACAGGATCTTGGACTCACGATTCTGATTGATGTTTGGTTATTTAACTTCCATGTGACCATCTCAAGGGGCAGGAATAGCTCATTGCTATAATACTATATCGATACTTGTGGGGTATATAATATCTCTCCATGTGAGATGGATGGGATGACAAGGCACACTGCATTCTCTTATCCACGTGACAACCATTCAGAGATTTGGAAGTATGTCTGATGCCTCCCTGAGTGAACAATATATCTAGGTATTCCAGTTCTTTCCATGATTCTACCTGTAGATAGGCTTCTCAATTACACAACCACCCTAGGAATGTCCTGTTAGTTTTTAAGTGTCCCTGCTTTTGTAGTGGGTCACCACTCATTCATGTCTAAGGCCTAATCACTGAGATCCTGTACATTATTTTTGTGTATGTTTGTTTTGATAATGTAAGGAAACTTAACATTTGTTCTTGGGGGATAATACTGGGAGTAGAGCTACATGATCTACAGGCTGATTACCATTAGAAAGTACAATATAACTCATTTATTACATTGGTGCATAGGGAGATATAAAAAAAACATTCTAAGAGTTGTTGAAAAAGTGGTGCTATCTCGGTGTAGAGATAATTTGCTTTAGCTCAAGCGTACAATAGGACAGGGGACTACTGTGGACCTAAGTGTATGGGGTCACAAACCGCACTAACTGTTAGGACATACCTACTAGTAGTCTACACGTAATTTGCTGAGATGAGTAACAGAGCCTATGACCTTGGGGTGCAATGAAATGAGAACAGCACGAGTTGCAAAGTCAAAAGAATGAGGTTGAATCTCTACAACAGTGTTTTTTGGCTCTGTGAAATCAGCTAACTTAGTTTTTCTTTGTTTCATGTATGGAAAATAGAAAAGGAGAATTTGCCCAATAAAAGGGTAAATGGAGTACTGTTTAAATCTGCCACACCGAGGAGATGGCACATAACAGGGTTCTGCTGCATGTGACACAATGATTGCAATGCTAAATTTTTCATTTGTTTACATGTGCTTGGTCTACCTTTGACTATTCACATATGAGTACGTACAGACATAGACAGTTGTGTATTATGTCAGCATACAACATACTCATGTAGCTGTAATAAAAGCTTAAAAGTCATGATTTTGTATAGAATTTCCAAAACGTGGTTAATAAGCCTTTGTTTTAAACATAAACTGTGAAGGCACTGATTTAGTTCTCTTCGTAACTCGAAGGCTTAACGTGAAAGCAGCAGCCATAACCGCATTAGTGAGCTGGGTTACCCACGTGGTAAACCGGCTGTGTTATAAGGCGATTAGCTGTCATTTAATGAAGGGATACAATACACTGAGTAAGATAAATTAAGAACTGAGAAAAATATGGCACAGGGTAATAAATACATTATGAGGCTTAGAAGTAAATTTCCTTGATCAAAATAGTGTTTCCTGCTTTTAAGAGCTGATCACACTTTTAAAGAGTTTTCTGTTAAGGGAGAGACCAGCTCATGAACAAGGTTAGGGGGACTGAGCAGAGATTAATGAAGTGGCGAGCGCTCCAGTCAGAGCTCTTTCATATGAATTATAGTCCCAATTCAGTCACTTAATTCAGTATCGTCTTGGCCAGGTAACTTAACTGTTATAATCCTTAATTTCCTCAGATATTTTATGGAAAAGATAAATTTACTAGCTCAACACCTCACTTAAATTTACTTAAAGATATAATAAAATAATATACGTGAATGACTACTGTAGATGTAAATTGGCTATAAAATATCAGGTGCCACTGTAATAATGAGAACGAAAATACTAATGTGCTCCAACGATGGTTTATTCACATGGAAAAAATATATTAGATTTCTGCCTCATATCATTAACAAAAATAAATTTTAGCAGGGTTAAATACTAAAGTTAAAAAGAACTTTAAAATTTTAGTATACTAAAAGAAATTGAAACTTCTTCTCGGCGAGATGAAGTGACAGGTGTCTGATTTAGCCACCTGGACGGACGCACACCCACACACTCAATATAGGACACGATAGTTTCAAGATGCTGGCAGGTGATCAGCACAAAACATTGATCCCTCCAAAACGGAAAACAAATGAAGTCAGTCCTACCAATATCCCAGCTTATTGCCTTTGAAGACTTATCAAACTACGGCAACAGGCAGGGTAACCCAGGAAGAGTTCGGCCGGCGCCCCGAGTTGAAGAACTGAAGCTGAGAGTCCAGGCTCGAGTCTGCAGCACGGAGCGCAGGCCGAGGATTGCAGACATCAGCGCCCAGCAGTTCTGGGGGACCCGGCAGAATCTAGATTAGCATATGCATGTAAGTCGGTTACCAAAGGCCAGGGAAGGGGAAGCCTTGACATCTGGCCACCATCCATATCTGATCAAGCTCCCCGTCCCCCACCACTGCCTCTGATCATCCTGACTGGCCTTCAGCAAGAATGTCCTTAGGTTGGCTTAGCAGGAAACCCCGTACCCCGCCCTTTTTTTGCTCTTAGTAATTTTCTGTGCATTGACCCACTCATTCTGCACATTGGTTGTAAACCCCTACTTGCTCTTTTTTTATTTAGAGTTGAGCCTCATCTCTCTCTCATTGTAATAGTCTTAACCTCTACTGTGATAGTTCTGAATTAAGTCTTTCTTACTGTTTTAACAAGTGTCAGAATAATTTTTCTCTAACAGTGGTGACATGAACTCCACATGCCACACTCCTTTTGCTTTAAGCTAGTCCACAGCTCAACTCCTCAAGTGCGTCTCCCAGGAGACACCTCCGAAGGGACTGAGCACTGCCATGGCCTTGAAGAAGTTGTCATGCACATGTACATGGTTAGTTACATCATCAACATGGTAAATTTCTGGATTACGAGGACATCTAACTGATTTAGAATTGTGAGTGAGCAGTAGGTGGAGAAACAAGAAAACAGTGTTAACTTTTTTGTTTTTTGTTTGTTTTACTATTTTTATACATGTCCACATAAATAGCCCACTTTTCTTGGTTGAACACCTGGTATAAAGAGAACGATCAGACAAAAGTACAGATAAGGCTGGATACAGAGTTCTCATTTGTAAATTAGATCGCATCCCAATTTAGTTCATCAAGAACCTAGAAATGAAGTGTGGTCTGTAGGGCCCTGGAGAATGGAAACATACTGGGCTTGTCCAGTTCAGTTTCTCAGGCTTTCTCAGTGCCCGTCATGGAAACGTGTAGCTGGTATCAAGACAGGCTGTGTAAGGTGGTCTTGCTTATTTCAATATGCTTCATTTTTGCTACGCTACAATCCTGTGATGCTTCAGCTTACGTCATCATTCAGAAGGGATAATATAAGCTAACGACACACTCGTGTTTTTCTTTTTAAAGAAATACCTCACAAATAGCTAAACTAAACATCAGCAAAATTATATTCTTAGCCTAAGTGAGAAGCAGGCACTGGTCTGATATACCCAGATCTAACTGGTTATTGACTTGCTATGATATTGGTTTTCTGCTACCTATTCATTTTATACAGGCTGGAGAGCGTGGGAACATTTGATAAAATGAGTCAAAAAGGAAATCATAAACGGAAACTCTATGGTGATTTCAATAGATGCGACTAAAATAAAAGTCATATAATTAAATAAAAACAGTGGAATAATAATATGCCAGGCAAAAATCAAACAATTAAAAAATTTGACAAACTTTGCATCACAAAAATAAGGAAAAATTATGCAACAGCATGGACTGCATTATTTTATATTATACGGAAAGTGTATCTAATATGCAATTAACAATTTAGCAATATTTATGAGTTTTTAATTTGCAATAATATAGTAAAAGGTAATAAGAAATGTCCAAAAATCCAGCTATTTTAAAAATATTAACAAGTCCCTTTTAGTTGTTGACATTTCAACCAAAAACAATAATGGGTGCATTGTTTTTTAATTCAGAGACTTTCATGCCTACAAAAAAAACACAAAATATGTCTTAACATCAAGAAAACAAAACTATAAGCATTAAGAAAAGGGACTGTTTATAAATGATGAAAATTTGGTCAGGAAATTAGATGCCGGATTTTAGCAACATGCAGAGAGATTTTAGCGAAAAGTGTGTTCTGAGAACTTTACACCCTGCCAAGTTGTCCATCATTCACTCGTGTGAATTCTTATCGTGTGAAGGCAATGATAAGACGTTCTCTGCTCCCTGCGGGCTTAGACAGTTTCCCTAATGCCTGCTTTTAGGGTGATAGGCTGAACATATGCTGGACTTGCCCACTTTTGACCAAAAACCATAAAAATGACAGAAAAGTTATCTTAAATGTAAGCTAATGAATACTTGGCAGCTACCAAATACGTGATTGAGAATTGCCCATAGTCAGGATGCATAATGTGCAGCCTGAAAGGCTACATCAGAGACGCCGCTGATGCCATAGACCATCGTAAGTACCAAATGCCAATGTGAACGATGCATCCGATTCTGCCTGGGGAGCCAAGCTTCACTGGTCATTAAGAGAGGAGCAGCAAAAAAGACAAAATATTTATACTTTTGGAAGTTCAGTGAAGATTTGTATAAAATTAATATGCTCAAAAGCAAATACAATGGAAAACTGAAAAGAAATTAAAACTAAAGAATTCGGATAATCGACACTTCAAAGTATGGAATGAGGTCCGAATGATACACTAAGGGGACCAAGGGAAATATAGTCTTTTCAGGAGATTAACTAAAAAATAATACACTGGGGCCAGAATTTATACCTATCACTTTATGTGGGTAAAATATAGCTTTCTTGATTTTGTCTAGCTGCTTTGTCTTTCCTGGGCAGCCCCTATCCTCTCTGAGATAGCTAACTAAGAATTTGGACTTGGGAATCATCTGCCCAAGTTTGCATCAGGCTTTGAATATCCTCTTGGTTTTATTTTTTTGTCAATAAGACCATGCAAACTAGAAGCCAAAAATATTTAAGATCAGGTCATTTATATTTAACCAAACACACACACACACACACACACACACACACGGACTT
>PVJD01013077.1:0-36020 GCA_004026545.1 Mormoops blainvillei | reverse complement strand
GCGATCTGGGACCTCACATCCGGGTGCCTCTGGCCTGTAACAGCTAGAAAATAAGAGGGGAAGGGGCAGGGGGACAGGTGGAGGGTGGTCCGAACACCGGGATGGGGGGAGGGGGGGAGCCAGTGGGTGAGGAGGGGGTGATGCGGGGCCAGAAGGACAGAGAGGAGGTTGAAATGGAGGGAGGGGGGAGAGGGAGAGAGGGAGAGAGAAAGAGGTAGGTGAGTCACAGGTCCTTTCTGGGAGGAGAGGGTGGGGCTGAGGCCCAGAGAAGGTGGATTCGGAGCCCAGAAGGTGGGTGAGCAGGAAAGGGACCCAGTCTGCCTGTCCCCATTCTGGGCTGGTGGTGGCTGCCTGGGAGGCCAGATTCTGCCAAGACGCTGGCCAGGGCGGTCAAGGCCAAGAGAGGCAGGTCACAGAGAGCAGCTGTCTGTCCCCACTTCAGAGGCAACTAACATTGCAGAGGGGACAGTGACTTGACCCTCTGGGCTTCTGGGCACCTGAACAGGACTTCTTTCTGCCACACCCTGATCCAGAGGCTCCCGCTGACTCCTGTCCTCCCGCCCCCGCGGAGACAGGGAGCCCCGAGCCTCAGGGCTTCGAGGCAGGAGCTCCTGTGTGCAGGTGGAGGCCGAGGCACCTGGCTTGTTTCCCTCCCCTCCTTCCCAGCTTGCTCTGGCGCTGATGGGCAGATGGCACCGTGCCCACCCCTAACTCTCTCCTCCTCTCACAGCCTCATGCCCAGGGCCAAGATAGGCCGAGAAACTTTGGCAAGGGGAGGAAATCAGCCAAAAGTTCAGCCTGAGTCCAAGGAACTAAGAGATGAGCACCCTCCTGGCTTCCGCCCCCTCCCTCCCGCTCGGCCAAGCTACAAACCAGGGGTGGCAGCTCTGGGGCAGAGCGAGGGGCTGAGGAGAGGCCCTCACTGCCAGCGCAGCCTCAGGTCTGAGGGGTGCAGACAGGAACCTGCAAGGAGGAAACGTGAGCAGGAGGCGAGGAGGTGAGGCGCTGGGTGGGGCCGCTCAGCCTCAGAGGTGCCCGGTGGGCGGGGCAGGCGCAGAGTGGGTGCAGCTGCACGCCTGCTCTCCAGGCCAGGAGGCAGGAGCTGCCAGAAGGGGTGCAGGAGGCGGCAGGCAGGGTGCCCTGAGATGCAAGGCCGGGGCGCCTGGGACCAGGGTGGCCCCGGGATGGAGGCGTGAGCAGGCAGAGAGAAAACCCGGACAGGGGCAGAGAGGGAAGAGGCAGGGTGCAGATGAGATCCAGGAGGAAGAAGAGGTGGATGAAGATGAGGCAGGACCTCCAGCGGGAAGCAGAGGAGGAGGAGGCGGTGGGAGGGAGAAAAGGTTAGCGGGATCCTGAGATGACTGGGCTGCAAAGAGAAAGTGAGAGAAGGGATGGTTATGCAGGTGAGGCGCCAGGCAGGTGGCTGAGCTAACCCTGGTGGCCCGCCCCCCCAGCAGCCCCCGGCCCCCCAGGTTCTGCAGCTGGCGGGTGGGCGGGTGGGAGGCTCCGGCTTGGATTAGCAATCATTCTCCTCGGGGGTTGGCTGCACCTTTCTCCTGTGTATCTGCCTCCACCTGCACCTGTTCCACCTCCACCTCCTCCTCCTCCTGCTGCCGCTCCTCCTGCAGCTGCTCCTCCGCGCTCTGTGAACCAGCCGGCGGACCCAGGGAAGAAAGAGTGGAGAACTAACGAGGGGGCCTGCGGGCGCTGCCCCCATGGGCCCCAGCTCAGGGCGGGCGGGTGGGCTAGGTGAAGGGGGACCTCCAGGAGAGGGGAGGACTACAGCCAAAGAAGCTGGGCCACCTTGTCTGGCCCCCTGGGAAGGAACTGGAGAAACCGGCAGAGGATGGGCCCTTCTGGGGTGCCCATGGGTCAGTCTGGCTGCTGTTACACAGAGCAGGCTGGGTGAGGGGAGGAAGAGGACTGGGGTGGGTGTGTGACTGGGGTGGGCGTGTGACTGGGGTGTTCTTAAGGGGCACCTGGGAAGGCCTCATTTTAGGAGGGCTGCCCTAGAGGTGAAATGAGACCAGGGAAGGCCCAGGGCAGACACCACCCAGATCTAGGATGCCAGCAACAGGCTCTGGCAGCCCAGGTCCTGGGGCTTTGGGCCAGAAGCAGAAGCAGAGGGCTCACTCTTGCACCCCTGCAAGGTGGGGCCGGCCACTAGCCCTGACTGGGGTCGGGGAGGGTATGGGTTGGACAAGGGAAGTCACAGGACTGGGAAGGCAGACAGACAGGAAGCCAGAGTTCTTATGTCGCCAGTGCACAGGGAATAAGCCCCAGAAGGAATGGTCTCCCCGCCTCCCAGCCCGCGGCAGGTCTTTGAGGCTTCCGACCAGCTGCGGGTCAGGGTGGCAGGACCTTTGCCCCCCACAGCCAGCGGAGGCTGTCTCAAAAGACCAGGGTGGAAACACAGGGCCAGGCCCCGCAGGGCTCCTGACTTCTCTCCTGCAGAGCGCCCGAGGAGGGGGCCTGGGAAAGGGGCAGGACTAACAGACTTGGCTTCCGCACCTGGGCCCGGGCCAGCTGGGACACCGACCCACCCCTGGGGGTAAACCAGCCATCAGGATCCCAGGAGTTCCAAGCTTGACGGCACACAGAGAGGATGTGGTCTATCCCCCTCAGCTCCCAGAGCACACAGCGAAGGTGCCGAGGGGACGGGGCTTGTCTAAGGTCACACAGGGCGAGGCACACCATGTCCGAAGACCCCTAGTCTGGTGCACTCCCCCTCATGCCATGTCACTCCGTGGCCACCATTCAAGTGGCATCTAAGTCACACTTGCCGCGCCCTCAGGGTGGTCTCATCTCACCGCTCTCCCAGCCTGGGCCTGGGTGACCAGCGTGAGCAGACAGGACCATGGGTGGCATGGGATGGATGGCATTGGCTGTGACTGGGGTTATGCGTGTGCAGCAGGAGGGAGAAAGAAGAAGCAGGATGGCTACATGGAGGGGAGGAGGGGAGGGAGAGAAGCAGGGAGGCCGAGGCTGGGGGCTCACCTTGGTTTTGCGGCTGGACTCGGAGCTCAGCCCATGCAGGGAGCTGTGGAGTTCCTTGGATACCACGCACAGGAACTCTGCCTGGTCCTCGCTGCCATAGTTATAGGAGGAGCCGATGTTCACCAGCTAGAGGGGTGGCACACGGGGAGAAGGATGATAGGCCCAGTTGGGGGGTAGGGAGGAGGGAGGAGGTGGACATCAGCACATCCCTGGGTTTCCAGAAAACTCCTCTGGTCTGGAAGTCAGGAGTCTTCTCCCTGCCCCCATCTACACCTCTGACATGTTTCCAGAGCAGCCTCCCCACCTGGCTGGCTGGGCCAGGTCCCTGGAGGAAGGCAACCGCTCACTGCTGCTCCGCCCCCACCCCCAGGGCCTGGCCCAGGTCCAGCAGGCCGCTTCCAGGAGGAGGCCTGTAACGGGCAGGCTGCCACCTGCCGTACCAGATGTGGCGGAAGCAGCCCGAGAACCAGGTTGGCCTGGTGGAGCCCCATGGAATATTCTGCTCACTGGGAATATTTTGGAGTCCCACCCCTGTGCTAGGGACTTTATCAGTGGTCCCTCTAATCTGTCCCTCTGGAAACCCAAGACAGGTGGGACATTCCCTGATGGGAAACCTGCAGCTGGGCTGGGAGGAGCTAGAGGCCACTGCGAACTCCTCAGGGGAAGTCACTGCTTTGGGCTTCCCTGGACGTAGCAATGCCTGTAACTGGGCAGGCCCCTGCAGGGACCCTGGGAACTGTGCCTGTGGAATTGTGCCTGGAGGTGTTAACCCAAGCAGACTCTGCTCACGTATGTGGATGTCAACTCCTTGCAGTGAGCTGTCACTTGGGGGCCAGGGCCTCGCTCACACTGCCACATAGACAATTACCCAGTCACTGTGAGCATCCCCACCAAGCACGACGCCTGGAGCTGCCATGCAGCACGTGGGGCTTCTACCCTCTCGTCTTGGTCAATCTGCTGTCAAGTGTGGCCTTTCCTAGCCCTGTTTACTTTAAGTAAGAAGACCCCCAGGTAGGGGTGGCAGTGGGAATCCCAAGGCTAGGGCTGCAGGAAAGGAGGGGTATGCTTCGCCTGGAGACTAGGAGGGCCTGGGCGTGGTCCCCATGTCCCCAGCCCACCTGTTCAAAGCGCCAGCCATCAGACATGGTGGAGACCATCTGCGTGAGCTCCTCCTCCTGGCACTGCAGCACGCGGTACACGTGCTTGGGTGGGGCCTGCAGGCAGAAGGGCAACATGGAAGGCACCCTCGGGGCGGCGAGCACCTGCCTTCCCCCCAGCTTCTTCTCTCCTCCCAACCACATACCCCTAGAAGGAGAGGAGGAGGGGAGCGGCAGGGTGGGAGCCATGTTCCGAGGGTCGACTACGTGTCGGGCACTCGACATTTGTGACCTCAAGCCTCCCAAATACTCCATGAGTTGTGAGATTTTCATGGAGGCTCAAAGAGGGTCAGTTACTTGCCCAAGGTCGCCCAGCTAAAAGAGTGGCAGGGAGCCAGAACTGAAACACAGGTGGTACAAGAGGGAAGGGAGGGGCTTGGAAGACATTCTGGGTCACTAATTGAGGCATGCCCTCCAGGAGACAGAGCGTCCTTCAACCCGGGGCCAGGAGATGGAACTACCTGTTCCCCACCCCCACACCTCCCTGGGCAGGTTGGGAATCTCCAGCTCCTCCTATAGACTGGTCACCGAGTCCCAGGGGCCAGGCTCAGAAACGCCAGCCCCAGCAGCTCTGCTGTGCCCACCAGGGGACTGCCTGACCCCACTAAACAGACAATTTGCTAATCCTGCATTGCCGCCGAAGAGCCCCCCGTACCCCGACCTGCACTGACCCCACTCGGCCTGTGAGGAAGGGAAGGGCGGGCAGTTCTCAGGGCCGCTGTATTGCCTCAGAGGAAATCAAGGTCCAGAGAGGGGCGTGCTTGGCCCACGGCCACACAGAGAACAGGTCCGAGGCAGGAAAGAACCAGTGTTCATCTCCCAGTCTGCGGCTCTGCCCGGCAGTCTGGGAGCTGGACAACGACCCCTCCCCTCACAGGCTAGCAGGGACGCCCCAGCCCCAGGGAAAACCGTTCGCCTCTCCCAGCCCTTCTCCTGCCCCGCCCATCCCGCCCGCCTCCCTCTCCCCGTCCGCCTCCCTCTCCCCGTCGCCAGCTGCCCTGGCCATGGACGCTGCCCTGCCGCTCCCGGGCCCGGACCTGTGTGACAGTGTAGTCCTTCTCCTCCATCCGGTCTTTGATGATGCGAATCAGCGGGCCGATGTTGTAGAACTCAGCTTCCTCCAGGACCCCTGGCACAGACAAAACCGTCCCTGGGCCACTGCCACTGCCCCCGTGCCTTATTCTCCCCTCGTCCTCGCCAAACCTACCTCCTACTCCAGTCACACGACGGTGACAAGCATCTCTGAGCTCAGGGGTCAAGCAAGAGAGAACATTCCATTCCTTGGATCCCATGCTCCTTGTGGAAGGGGCCAAACACTGCCACATAGGGCTGATGTCTCTGCTGTGCTGAGCATGGGGACCCCGGGGTGCCTACCAGTCCCCTAATCTGGGGACTACTCTGGGGCTATCAAGAGGCCACGGGCTCACTGGGACTGGACCCTATGATGCCACAATGAGGAGGGCCCTGGCGGACCCCCATTACACGCGCTCCCTCGTGAAGCACCTGCCAAGTGCCAGGCACCGTGCTGGGCATTTTCTGTTCCTTCTTGCAGTTAATTCTAAGAACTAGAATTAGGTGCTTTCATTGCTCCACAGAAGAAATGGGGAAACCGAGGGCCAGAAAGAAAAGCAGCTTGTCTGACACCCCACAGCCACGAAGCAGCAGAGCTGAGGTTCAAGCTCAAGTTCCTCTGACTTCAGAGCCCGCGGCAAGCGCAGAGCTTTGTGCATGTGCGTGTGCGTGTGCGCCCGACTCCCACACCTGACAGTTTGCAAAGCCCCTCCTGTGCTCATCGCAAGCCCTGGGGGTATGGGGGGAGCGGGCCTTATCGTCCCCAGGCCGTTAGGGGAACTATGTCTAAGAGACTAAGCGAGTCCCCTCTCCAGTGAAGTGGAATGGCCCCTGGCCTTTGGACTCCTCGAAGCTCCTTCAGGGCAGGGGGCCTTCTGACTGTTCCTACTGTGACTGGCCTCTGGGCCCCCTGGGCCCAGGGCCCATGTCTGCTCTGCGCTGTTGCCCCCGGTTGCCCACAGAGCGCCTAACACATAGCAGGCGGTCAGTAAGTGGTCCTGCAGAGGACAGAAGACTAACACTGCGGCCCCGGTCCTCAGAGCCAGGAGCCGCACTAAGTGACCCACTTGTATTGTCCTCACAGCGGCTCCTCTGTGTCACCCCCTTTCACAGATGCGGCACAAAGGGATACGTGACTTTTCTGTTGTCTCGCAGCTCATAAGTCTCTTCCCAGATGCCCCGGCTCCCCGCATGGGGCCCCAGCCTGTCTGAAGGTGCTGGGAGTGGCAAGACACGGAGAAACCCCGAACTTGTAAACAAGTGTTGGCTGTGACGCAGCCGGAGTGTTTATGCCCCTCCCCGGGGGACCTGCTCCTGGGCCCAGGCCACGCCTGGTACCTGTGCTTCCTGAGGGTCAGGTCTGCCTGGGGAAGCTGTGGGCCCTGCTGAGCCAGTGCCTATGGCGGGCTCTGATTTTGAAGTCCTGGCCCACTGGGGACCCACTCGGGAGGGGGCACGGGCTGTGCTGGACACCCAGAGGGTACGAGCGCCGGGATTCATAACGTTAGTTGTTGCAAAGTGAGTTCTCCCCAGTGTGTCACCACGTATACTTTATGTACACATGGAGGCTTAGAAAAGAGAAGTGACATGTCCAAGCTGGCCTGGCTAGGTCAGCTGACCCAGAGCCATAGCCTGCGCCCCAGGGAAGAGTCAACTTGGCACAGGCTGTGGTCCCTGCCCCTGGCTGGGGCTCTGTCAAGAGGCCATCCCCCCAGGCACGGCTTCCCTAGCATCTGCTGGGCCCAGGAGTGGACATGTCCAGGGCCTCAGCTACCCAGGCCTGGGAGGGTCGAAACCCCTGCTGGGGGGTAGGCTCCCTCCTTCCCCGCCTCCACCCACAACCAGCACTGTGCTGCCAAGGTTGGTGACTTTGGGAAGAGCTACCCGGCCCACCCACCTGCTGACTCAAGCCCTCACCAGGCTTCTGAGATACTGGATCACCCGGCCCAGCTCCACCCAGTTCATACCTGGCTTCCCGGGAGGCCAGCAGAAAGGGCATCCCTGCCCACAACGCAGGCTGCCAGCCTCGCTGGCTCCCTCTAACCTCTGCCTGTGTATTTCTGTCACCTCCCCAACAGCACCCAGTGAAAGCTCAGGTTGGTTGGCTTGGCAGAGCCCTGGGGCTCCGTCCGGGCAGAAGCTTTGGGATTCAGCCCTCTCAGGGATGGCAAAGAGGCAGGGAACACAGAGGAAAGTAGATGTCCCTACTGGCTGGAAGAAATGACTCTGGACCGCCACAGAAGGCCTGGCAGGCTGCAGAGGGCAGGGCTAGAATGTGGGCCCGGCCAGCCCCCTGGACCAACTCACCCTCCTCAGCCATGTCCTTGTCCAGCACCAGCTTGCCATGCCGGAGGAAGTTCAGGATGGGCCCAAAGTAGGTAGGGTCGCGGTCAATGAGGTAGGCCCCAGTCTCGTCCTGTGGAGATGAGGGGCAGAGGCTGTGAGACGGGAGTCGGGCCTCCCCCTGCCCGTCCCTCGCTTCGGGCCCAGTAAAGCGTTGGAGGGAGGAAAGGGGTGAGAGCATAGAGTCTGTCCTTCCCTGGAATGAAGTAGCATGATGGAGCAAGAAGGTTCAAATCCTGCCCCTGCCTTTCCTGACTGTGTGAGCTTAGGTCAGGGATCTGGCCTCTCTGAGCCTCACTCCTCTCCCCCATAACGAGGGGTCACTGCGAGCATCCAGTGAGGTTTCAGTGGCACCTGACCCACAGTAGGGCTCAGTGACTGTCCCCCTTAGAGGCTGTTCCCCTGCAGCCAGCCCTACACTGTCTCCACCAGATCCCCAGTCATTCCCGGGTGTTTGCAGGTTTCCAAAGGAGCTGCCATCTCATTGGACACCCTCAGCCTGCAGGGAGGCCCGGCAGGCAGTAGCACAACTCTACAGAGAAAAGAGCATCAGGAGGTCAGGGGACTTGCCCAAGGTCACGGCCTCGGAAGGTCAGGGAATGGGGGAGGAGGGGGCCTTAGCGGTCATCTCCACACCAGCCTGCTCTGGTTGCAGACAGGAGGCTGAGCCTGGGGCAGGAAATGCCAGACCTCAGGTCCTGCAAGCAGTGGACAGCGGGGCCCGTCGGCACCCCAGACCTGAGGCCCGCCAGGCCGGCTCGGCTCCGGGGTGTATCCCAGCTCAGAAGGCACCCTGGGCCTTCTCCACCCAGCTCCCTGCACACCTAGGCTTCTCACACCCCAAAGGGCAGGGAGAAGCAGCCTCAGCCACTCCCGTTTGGAAAGGTCCCGCTTGGGAGAAACTGAAGGCCCTACGTGTCTGTCTGAACCCACAGCCCCAGAGGAGGAGGAGAGTCGGATCCGATCCACCGGCCCCCTGGAGGGGGAGCCCAGGGTAGCCCCGCTAAGCTCCAAATGGCCGTTGCCTGGCGTTGTCCCGTTGCCAAGGCAATAGGCACATTCCTCACTGTCGGATCCACTTCCTCCTCCCCTCCTCCAGCCAGTTCTTCCCGCCTCCGGCTGTTTGTAAATAAAACCTGCAGGTGTCCCCAGCCCGGCGCTGCGTGCCAGGCCCGACAGTCCCGATTCCAGGGAGCCGGAGACCCCCAGCCCCGCACCACCCACCCCGAGGGCCTCACCCGGTCCGACTGCAGCTCTTCCCCTTGGCACAGGCGGCTGAGGAACGACTTCTGCTCCCGGCACAGCGTCTGCCGGGTGGTCAGGAACACCGTGCCCCCCACGTTGAGCCGCACCCACTTGCCCCAGCCGCCCGCAGCGCGGCCGCCCGCCCCCGCCGGCGGCGCTGCCTCCCCGGCCTCCATCCTCATGTCTGGCCCCGGATCCTGCATCCTCCCGGTTCCCGGGAGCTGGAGGCGGGCAGGTACTGCGTGCGGGGCATGCCGGGAGCTGTAGTCCGCGCGGCCCGGAGCTGGGGCGCTCGGGGTGAGGGTCCTCGGATGTCGCAACCTGCCTCCCCCAGTCCCGCCCTACCTTGCCCTTCCTGGGAGCCCTCAAACCCGGGACACTTGAAGAAGCCCGTTGGCTAAACGACTGTGTGTTTGGGGAAGGTCAAGCTCAGGGTCACTGAGAAAATAGCGAGGGAGACACCAAATCAGCGATCCTCCCATTTGTTCTCCATATTATTGATTTCCCGTTTCCCGGTCTGGATTATACAACAGCTGATAAGGATGGGAAGAGTTTCTTCCCCAGAATTCCATAGTATTTGCCTGTATCCGTTTTCTAATATTCTTTCATTTTGCCCTTTGTGTGGGAAAGGGGTGGAAGGAGGGGGCTGGTTCTTTACCCACATCAGTTCTTTGAAGGCAACATAGTTGGGCTTAAAGTCGACTGAGCGCCCAGTGTATTCCAGATGCTTCGTGTATCCATTATTATTCGCTGACGCTTTCAGCAGCTCTGTACCCATCATACAGGTGAGGACTCAAGTGAAGCGACCTCTCTGACTCATGGCTGGTGAGTGGCAGGCTGGCACCAACCCACGTGATTTCCAAGTGCATTTCCACCACCAAGACCTCTCTCCCACTTCCCTGCCATGGATGGTCAGTGCGTCTTGGGGAAGGTTTCTCTGGAGGAAAAGTGGAGAGAGCACTGGGTCAGAGTCTGGGGAACTGGGTTTTCATCCTGACTTTTGTAGGATGAGGTGTAAGAAGCCTCAGTCTTCCCACTTGTACCTTGGGAGGGGATGGAGGGTTTGGCTGTGTGGGTACCCTTCTGAGCCAGGTAACTTGGGGGTGGGACTGACATCGTGGGTACTGCAGCATTCGGGGGAGAGGGGCAGCTCCCCGTATCACCTAGGAGGATGTTGCTCTGTGCTGTGGTTTATCGACGGTGTAAAATTATGGAGATTTTCCTTCCCAATATCCCAGCCCCGTCAGTTTCCCCAGTGAAGAATTCTAATCCTGTCTTCAGTAGGACCAGGATGAGAGCCACTGCCCAGAGTTTATGCTCCATATTGAAGTCCAGTCCAGTCCAGTCCGTGCCAGTACCCGGCCAGCTCAGCGTGTGTTTCCAGCTGCAGTCCGTCGCTGTGCCGTGGAGTTCAGGCTGCCTTGTGGAGCCTGTGTTTGGAGTCCATGCTGTCCTGGGCCACGTGGCCGCTACAAGGCCACGAGGGTATGGAGAGAAGACTCATGAATGCATGGAGCAAGTGCCAGTCCCGAGGCAGAGAGAGAGAGAGAGAGATTCTTTGTTCCCCTGGAATTATATTAGCTTGGGCTTGGGAGGGACTAGGTGCCTTTTCAAAAGAACCAATCAACTCCCCAAGCTTCCGCAATCTTTGGGTGAATTTACACCCCCTAGTTAGAGTGACAGGCCTCTATGGACCAGCACCTGCCCCTGTATCCCCCAACAATCTGGCACCGGAGGGGGACAGGAGCAGTGTTAACCCCCTCGGCAGAGCTCTGATCCCACGGCGGGGGGGGGGGGGGGGGGGGGGGGGGGGGGGGGGGGGCGGTGAAGCTGTAGTTTCCTGGCTAGCCAGCAGGCTGACGCTCCCTATTTTATTAAACTCAATGTCTAAGCCCCTTCGTTCCCCTTTTCTAGCTAAATACTGATGGTAGCCCTTTGAGCCAGTCTTACCCCCTCCTTCCTCAGAGAGCCCCACCAACCCCTGGACACCAGCGACCCCCCAGCAATGCTTCCACCTGAAGCAACAACCCCACTGATGAGGGGCACATTTAAGAACCAGCTGACAGGACCACGGCCCTTAAATACAACTGACAGATGCCACCACATCCTTGCCTGTGGCTGGGTTTTGTCTGGAGGAAGCCGCATTTGGGTAGCAGAGAGTAGGGAGGCAGGGTGCACCCACTACTGGAAAAGGACCCCCGACCCACCCTCCCAGCCACCCTTCAGTGCCATCACTGTTTGTTGAGAGACAACTATGTGCCAGACATTGAAACAGAGATGAAGAAGATGTCAGGGGCGGTCCCTGGTCTAGAGGGGACTTCTGTTTGAGAAGGTGAGTGCTAGAAGCTCTGACAAAACTCAGAATCCCAGACAGGCCTGTTTGCAACCACAGAGTGGCACTCTTCACAGTTGTTTGCCGTCTTCCCCATTTAGACGATAAAGCCAAGCATTCCTTAGATGCCTTCTGGGGTGATCGTTACCCTGGAGGAGGTCCAAAGTAACAAATGCCTGCTGGTTACGCTGCCCCCTGCTGTCCCTTCTGGGAAGAGCAGCTTCAGGTGCTTTTTTTTTCTTTCTTTTTAAAAAGATTTTATTTCTTTATTTTTAGGGAGAGGAAGGGAGGGAGAAAGAGTGGGAGAGAAACATATATTAGCTGCCTCTCACATGCCCCCAACCAGGGACCTGGCCCACAGCCCACCTGACCTGGAATTGAACCCACGGAGCCACACAGTCAGAGCGGGTGCTTTTTAATATGGCCCTGAATTCAACTTGAAAGTGAGCCAAGAAAGAGATGGTTAAGTGACAAAGGCTCCTAGACAAGGACGCCAACCAGGCTGCGTGGCTTGCTAGCTAGGTGGCTTGGGAACGTCACTTAACCCCTCTGAACCTCAGCTGCCCATTTCTGACTCGGAAATAATAACAGCCAGCTCTACCCAGACCCCGCCAGGGACCCCGCTCTTCCATGCAAATGTCCCTCTGGCTCCTGTGGCCCTCATTCCACAGCTCGCACCCGGAAGCACACAGAACCAAGACTCCACTACCCATCCCCCTGGGCCTTCGGAGCCCAGCCCTGCTGCCAGAGGGTCTGCGCCAAGCACTTCCATGGGTTATCTCTTAATCCTAACCCAACAGGGAGATGGGACTGTAGCCCCCCTTTTGCAGAGGAGAAGTCCTGGGGGGCTCTGTGGGCCTTTCCGGCCCCCAGACTCTCCTCCTGCCCCTGCATGCTCCACCACCTCTGCTCCGCCGTGGGTGGCGCGGCCTGGGGGTGGGAAGAGAACGGAAAGCTCCTTGCCTGGTGCTATGTCCTCTGGGGTGGCTTTGCTCTGGCCAGAGAAGCGATTCACACTGGCTCATTTGTTTTGTTTTGTTTTGTTTTGTTTTGTTTTTCCTAGAGGATTGTTTTGAGGGTTCTGTGGAGCCCCCATTGCCAGGAGTGACTCACACTGCAGCTTCCTCCCGGTTAGCTGCCTGGGATGCTCCTCGCAAAGACCACCTCCCTCCGGCCCCGCCCCACAGCCGGCATGCTTAAAGCTCCTTCCGTACAGCTCCATCGCTCTTCACCCAGGTCCTCAGCTGGTCTCCTGGAAGCCACCCATGTTCCCAGCTGACGGGTTCACCCTGCGCAACCACATCTCCTGATGCCACCACCGTGCAGCCGGCCGGGCCAGCATCCGCCTGCAGGCTTTCCCAGGCCCGGGCCCCACCCAGCCTATGAGCCCCCTCAGAATCCGGGATACATAGGGTGAGCTCTGCAAATGGCGTCCTTGAAACCCCTCTCCCTCAGCCCGCAGAGGGAGACGGCACCTCCCCACATAAGGCAGGGGAAGTGACACCCCAACGCTGCTTCTAGAGAAAGCCTTCTCTGGCTTCCAGCTGTTCCCACTAGCGTCTCTCGTCTCTCCTGTCTCCGCTGTGGGCAGGAGGTGTGTGGTCTAAGGTATCTAGACTAGTTCTTAACCACATTGGCCGAAAGAGCTACTTTAGATGGTCTAGTGCCTTGTTTTAGAATGTGGGTGTAGTTAGCAGCCCTGGCTGAAACTGAATCAGAGAAACCTGTGTTTAAAAATAGCATTTTGTTTTGAAGTAATTTCAGGCTTAGAGAAAAGTTGCAAAAACATCCTGTTTTCCATCCAACGTACTTATCTCCTCATTAATTTTCATATTCGTTGATGATTTCAGCTATAAAAATTATGACAATAATAATTACCAAATTGTGATTTTTCTAATTCCAACACGCCTTTTCCTTTTATTAGGTGGCATTCTATTGTAAGGGAGATAGTTCCCTTCTCGTTAATTCATTCATTTATATCAGAATGGACTATTGGATCCTTATTGTGTTCTATGCATTATAATCTGTTACTATTAGTATGTATTTTGGTGTTCAAATTGCCTAAGATTTGGTCAGTGGGAACCCTTCCAAATTGGCTCTTATATCCTTTTTAAAAAACATAGATTCTTAAGTAAAACACTTCACCTATTTTTAAATTGTAGTAAAACAGACCTAACATAAAATTTACCACTGAAGTGGCCCAGACTACAGCACTGCGGCATAAAAATTATTTTGAAGACATCTGAGAATGGTTTTTTTCCCCTGAACCCCTTTATCCATCTAAAGTCGCAGACCCAAAAGAATTCAAAAGAACTTCACTGTCATACGACCCCTCTCCGGGAGCCACCAGGAAATATTGATGCTCATCGTTGGAGGCTGGAAGTCTGAACCACACCTGAATAGGTATCGTCCCAAAACTATCATATATCTTAATTTGTTTTTCATAAAGTGCCCTTTCTCCATCCCTGTCCCTTACTAGCATGGCGTGTAACCCCAAATTCCCTCCGAGTCACATTTATTTGTGAACTCCCACAGGTACGCATGTTTCTAGGTGAGTAAAAACTGTGTTTTGTCAGTTCAATTCACAGGCCTGTAAGCATAAGCCCAAGAGGGTAGAGGACAAGTGGTTCTGACGTCATCTTAACTATTTTAAGTGTATAATTCAGTGTCATTAAGTACCCTCACAATGTTGATATGATCACTGTCATCCCTTTCCACCTTGAATAACTGAAATCTGCATCCATTAAATAATAACTTCGGATTCCTCCTTCCCCCATCGCCCTGCTCCAGGCTCCTGTATCCTTTTGACATATGTGTTCCCCCGTGCTCTCGGAGCACTTCCTTAGGTTCTGGCACTCGGTTTCCGGCAAAATGATCCAGGCTCACGCGGTACTTTCCTTGCCCCAGCAGCTCCGGCTCCTTTCGATGGATAATGGTGTGTAGAACCAAGAGCTGGGCACGGGGGAGGCTCATTGCACGGGGGTGGCAGTGCTTCCAGGACCTCTCAGCGAGCAGAGCCAGAGCCGGGAGACACGCATGTGCACACATGCACACACACATGCACACACACACACGCACACACACGCACACACACACATGCACTGGATCTATTTCTATACCTGCCTTAGAAACCCTGAGTTGGCCCCGGTGCCCCCACTTCCAGCCCAGCTCTGCAGGTTTCATCCTAGTTTGTTTCTCCTCTCTCCGACCGGGGGAACATCGGTTCCCATATCTGCAGTATTTGCTCCGTCCCAGTGTCATAGTTGGTAAGCCATAACTTTGTGAAAGACAAACCAATAAAAAGAGTTCGATATTTATTTCCAGGGTGTTTGTTGTTTTGTTTTGTCTTTTTCCTGAGGATCTATAGTCAAAATAGCCCCTATACCACATTCAAGGATCATTTGGGTGGGTAGGGGAGGTTATGGGGTTAGTTTTCCCCTGTTCTGTTTTGTCATCTGTTTGAAGCACCATCAGGTTCACTCGTTTCTGTAGGTATTAACATTTCACTCTCCCCTTCCTTGTTAATTTATTTTCTAGAGTACGTAAAACATAACATAGTTCCAAAAGTCAAAGGATGCAAGAAGTCATATTCAGAAAAGTAGACAAGTGTCACCACAATTGTCTCACCCTGTGCCCGCCCATCCCCTCAGACAGCCGGTCCCATTAGTTTCTGGTTGATTCGTCCTGTGTTTCTTTTTACAGAAACAAATGGATACACGCTTGTTTTCTTATTTCCTCTTCTTTTGTACTGTGCATACTCTCTTTCCCTGTGCTCTTTTTTCACTCAGCAATACATCCTAGAAATCAGTCCACACATTTCACAGAGCCCTTCCTCGTTCTTGCCACATCCACGCAGCTCTCCCTTGTGTGGTCTGACTGTAGCTTATTCAAACATCCTTCTATATGTTTACATGTAGGTGGTTCCCAATATTTTACAATCTCGGGTAATGCTGTAACAAGTATCAGTTATGCGTAAGTATTTTCATGTTGTTGGAAGTGTATCTTCAAGGTGAACTCCTGGAAGTGGGATTGCTGGGTCACAAGGAAGTGTATGTGTGGTTTCATTAGACATCTAAGTGATTTTTAAGCCATTCGTGGTTCAGAAATGGGGAAAGGCTATGAGAGGCAGGAGTGAGAGGGAGCAGAGGTCAACAGGAGGAGAGGTGAGAAGAAAGTGCACACAAACCAGTGTGTGTCCCTGGGATAACAGCTCTCCTCACTGCACCAGCTCAGGGAAGCCTCCCCAGTACCCAGCTCACTGGGCATTTCTGGAGGCCCCTCCCAGCTCATCCTAAGCCACACAATTCTGCAGTTTGTCACATGCTTTCAGCCAATTGTTGTCCTTTTTTTCCCCTGCTGATTGCTACTACATACTTTAAAGAGAGGGAATGCACATCTTACACAAGAGTCCTAGAGAAATGGATCTGGGTGCACATCTAGCCCCTAAGTCAATTAACCTCTAGTTCCCTTATTCCTCTCCTACGAACAAAGGTGTGAGCATGCATGTGTGTGAGTGCCTTTGTAGACAGCTTATGAACCCCCTGCCCAGAGAGAACCCCCATTTCTCTTGTGGAACCCCTCCCTGATTCTGTCTTGCAGTGGCTGAATGCCCTGTAGTCATTCCATCCAGGATTCCCATCCCAGCCCTAACCGGGGATCTGCCAGAGAACTGCCAGGCCTGAGCACGGGTGACCCCGCGTGGTGGCCACGTGCTCTGAGTCAGGGAGCATGGACAGAAGAGCAGGCAGTGGGCATGGGTCTGAGTCCCAGATTTGAGAATCCCCACCAGCTCAACTCCGTGGGTTAAGCCACTCGAATCGGGACATCATCCAGAGAAGGTGGGTCCACCTCAAAGCAGCTGGAGACTCTCGAGCTGAACGTGAGACTGAGTTGCAAGAACTTGAGCCCTGGCAAGGCAACATCCGATCTGTCGGGGCCATTTAGTTCCCAGGCAGACAGTCCCTGAAGGCACCACTGTGTGACAAAGTGCTGAAACAAAGGCCCTGGGAGTTCAGGTACCCTCAGCACACAATGCTACACCTCCTCATAGTTTAATATGTTAAAGAGTTTGGGGCTTAAAATTATAGAGTGTCAGTTAACCTGAAAGCTTCACCTCTCCCCGAGTGACTCATTCGCCATGAGTGAAGGATAATAAAGCCCCGTTCTGCTTACACAGCTGTGGTTATTCCAGTAGGAGTGACATCTTATTGTTTTGAGCTTCACCTTATTTGACATCACAGCCACCCTGTGTGTGGGTGCACAGCAGGGCTGAGTTTCCTCCCATTTTTCTGAGGTGACGACCGAGGCCCCAACCGAGGCCCCAACCGGAAGGATCTAGAAGGCAGGCCTTCTGGGGCCTTGTGCGAATTGATCCCGATGCAGGGTTGGGGGCTTCTTCAGGCCATGGTCCCTCAAGGAAATGACCCAGAGAATGGCCCTATTCCAGGACACCTGGTTAGACAAGGCTGGGAAACTTCCAACTGTCCCTGACACAGAGCGGGTGCTCAGCAAGTATTTACCGAGTAGACAAAATTTCGTCATGTTTGCTGTCTGTGTTGCAAGCTCCTAACTGCAATGCCCTCCGAGGATGGGAGGCTGGGGCCCCTGCAGTGAATGGTTAATTATTCTGGGAACTCAGGCTTGCAGGAGGTGGAGGGAGGGCCGGGGAGGGCGCTCGGGCATGCCAATGAAGTTAAAGGGAAGGCCTGAGAATACTAGAAGGCTCGGCTCCACCTCCTTTCTCCTGCCCCTGGGCAGGGCTCCTCATGACACTTGGCCATCTTACATGAGTTTGTCACATGTGTTCCCAAACGCTGAGTTACAGTCCAGTCATCCCTTGCTCTTGGAATCAGAAAACCACCACGGGCAGGAGGGGCTCCTACCCTGAGGATTTTAACTCCAGTTAAATTCCCCTCTTGAACTAGCTGTGTGCCTTAGGCAAATCACTCAACCTCTCTGAGCTTGTCTTCTCATTTTCCTTGCTCTCTCTCCCCCAATGCCAGTATAGGAGGCACTCAACATGCTGAATAAGTAAAAGTCTTTTAAAAAATAACAATAACTGCTGATGTTTACTCTGCGCCCGGCACCAAGCTAAACAGTTTCTGTGGATTCTGTCATTCAATCCCCACATTGCTCAGGGAAGGTACTATTACTCCCATTTTAAAGATAAAGAAACCAAGGCACAGACATATGGCCCTGGCTGATGTGGCTCAGTGGATTGAGCACTGGTTTGAGAACTGAAAGGTCTCCAGTTCAGTTCTTAGTCAGGGCACATGCCTGGGTTGTGAGCCAGGCCCCCACTTGGGGGCGTGTGAGAGGTAACCAGTTATTGTTTCTCTCCCTCTCTTTCTCTCCCCCTTCCCCTCTCTCTAAAAACAAATAAAAATAAAATCAGAAATGTGTCCAAGGTCAGGCAGCCTTGCATGAGGTAGCAGAGACAGAAGCCAGACCAGAGGCTCCCATGTGTTTGCAGACAAACCTTGCTCCTTGGAGAGGCAGGGACATTCCTGGGAGAGACAATGAGGCTTGTCTGAGACCAGCACAAAAGGCAGGTGTCTCGGCCGCTACCCCTGTTCTCCAGGTGGAGGGCTTGCTCCACGCTGAGTTCCCCGTCCACACTGTGCCTCACTGCCCTGGTCAGCTGTCATCTGCTCCTACAGCAGTGGCTCTCAACTGGGGGCGATCTTTGCCCCCCGCCCCCACCCAGGGATATTTAGTCCCCAAAACCATGGGGATGGTTTTGGTTGTCACAGCTGAGGGGGTCCACTGACACCTAGGGGGCAGAGGTCAGAAATGCTGGTAAACATCCTACAGGGTACAGGACAGCCCTAAAACCGAGAGTGACCTGGCCCAAATGTCCTAATGCAAAGGCCGAGACACACTGAGCTGGAGACACGGGACTCTGCTCCAGGCTCCAGGCTTGGTCCTTGCCTGAAATCCCTTCTTCTGAAGTGCATATTATCCCCATGGTACAGACGAGGCAGTGGAGGCTCTGCGAGGTTGGAGCTCTTACTTGGAAAACTGGGATTCTGTCCTGTGGGCTCCCTGCAGCTCCGTGGACTTGGGAGGTGACCAATGTCATCAGAGGAAATGCGACAGGGGTTGTAGGTGAAGAGTAAATTCAGGGTCAGGCCATCTGGGTCTGGTCCCGGCTCTATCATAACCTCATCGGGGTCACCTTGGGAAAGTCACTGCCCCCTGTTTTTTGCCTGCTAGGGTTCCCCTCAGTACTGGCTGACACTGGCCATTTGCTACTGGGAGGTGCCTCGGGGGGCTTGCAGATGGGGAGGGGTGACCCGGGCTCTGATGGGGAGCATTTGGGGCCTCCTCAAACACCTTGGTCCGCCTCTGCACAGAAGACAGAGGCCGAGGGAGGGGAACAGAGTCCCGGTGAGAGGGAAGGCTGTGGGAAGGGTTTCTTGAGCAGAAAGGATGGACGCCCTGTGTCTGCCCCGCCCCCAGCAGCTCCAGACGTGAGCCAAGTAAGGGCTCCAAGAGTCTAAAATTAGATCCCCCACCCACCAAATAAATTAAAAAAAAATTAGATTCTCCTCCAATTTAGCTAAACTTGGCCATTCTCCAGTATATCGTGATGGGCTGGGACAGGCCTCCTCAGCGTAGTATAGTGTCCTATCAGGTTTGGGACCCAATTCTGTCTAGAAATGAGGTGTGCTGCATACCCAATGGGGATTCTGGGGGGGACTCCAGACATATCATGGCAAGATTTACCTTAAATAGCCCAGAAGCCAGAAGGGGGACCTCCCCCAACATTACGGGGTGGAGGACAGTTTGTTGGGGGCATTCCCGCTACATGAGTGAAAGGGCCCTGGGGCCCCAGCACAGCTCAGAGGCAGGGACAGGTCCCCAAGACCCTCAGGCTCCACAGAGCTCCCTTTGCGTAGGAAACTGAGGCGGTGCCAGAGTTAGAAGCATTTAGCTCTTGGTTGTTTTATTTCCTCAACTGGAAAACAGAAGGGAGGTGGGCCCAGCTCAGCACCATGTGGGTGGCTCCCCTTCCCCTGTGCCCACTGCCACCTTCTCGTCTGCCACCACTGGGAGCCCACATGTCAAAAAGAACTCCTGGCCTCTGGGCTGTCATCCCACGTGCCACCTGAGTTGGAGGAAGAAACGCTCTTCTGGTGAAAACAGCATCAGAACAACCAGGTAGGGCACAGCTGGTGGCGGGGCGTCACCGGAGCTTCCTGTGTCCTGTCCTGCGCAGCCTCAGCGGGTCTTCCCCCGGCCCTCGGAGATGACTTCCTCGGGCTGGGCCCGCATGTACCACTCCACCCAGGAGCCATCATAGATGGCCACGTCAGCTTTCCCGCAGAGGTAGGCCCCCAAAGCCACGTGGCAGGCTGTGACGCCGGAGCCACAGGTGGCCACCAGTGGCTGCGCCAGGTCCACCATCTTGTCCTGGAACAGGCGGCGGATCTCCTCGGGGCTCTTTTCCAGGCCCTCGCTGGTCAGGAAGTCCGTGAAGGGGATGTTCACGGTGCCGGGGATGTGGCCAGGTTCAATGCCTGCAGAGGGCGAGCAGGAGGAGGGAACAAATACAAGGGCGGTATGAACGCCCCGTGATACTGAGAGCCTCCCACGCAGCCGTGGTGCTAACCCTCTAGTGCACGGTCTCACGTGGTCCTCACAACCAGAAACCCAGGCGCCGTTCATGGGCATCCCCGTCTCACAGACGGAGATGCTGAGGTTCAGGACTGCCCGAGGTCACGCCTCTAGCATTAACCCCGGGCTACCCCGGGTTTCCTGATGACTGTATGTCCTGGGGCAATGAAGGCAAACGAGACGTCTGCCTCGCGAGAACGGGCAGCACTTGCAGTCAGGGCATTTCTGTCCCGCAGGGCAGACAGGCAATAACTGAATAATTACAAGTAGGCTGAGTGTTACCAAAAGGCCCTGCTGCATGGGGCATGTCACAGAAGGTGATAATAGCTGACATTATTGAGGGCTCACTTTGCTGTCTGGCACTGTTCTGAGCCCCTCACCTGCATTTTCTCCTTTAATCCTCCCCCAAAGCTCTAGGGGAAAGAAACCACCGCCCTCCCTTTTGTACGGATGAGGAGACTGAGGCACAGAGACTAACTGTCCAGTCAGTACCAGCAGACGGGCCCCAGAGCCTGTGCGCTGACCATCGGGTGGCACTGCCGGGGAGGGGGTGGTCTCTGAGAAGGCCCTGAAGGGTGAGCATGATTCAGCTGGGTAGAGGGCTCTGGAGCCATGGGGGCTGAGAGCATCCCAGGTAGAGGGGCTTCTGGAGGACAGGGAATAGCATTGTGCTTGGAGGGGTTAAAGGTCATTGTGGCAAAAAGCCCAGACAGGGGGTAGGCCGAGGTCCAAGGAGGAACTGAGGCAGGTGGGATGACCTTAGCAGGCCTGGGCCGAATCTTAGAGCTCTGACATGACCACGAGGGGAACTCAGGCTTCCACTTTCCGAACGGATTGCAGTGGGAAGAGCCCGGGCAAGGCCAGCGAACCATTCATTTAGAGGGTCGTCCCTGCGCCTGTACCTCCAAAGCCTCCCCAGGGCTCCCAAGCACACGTTCCGCTTTCACCACCGGCCACTTCGTCCTCACCGCCTCCTATTAGGCCGGTGTTAATATTCCCATATTTGCAACAAGATAAACCCTAACAGCTACTTGGCCTCTAGGGTGGCTTCCGCTTCCATTTTCCCCCTGCAGTGGGGTGACATTCCTACAGGGAGCTGCTGACCCATGTCACCAGCTCTTCGCAGGTCTTCCTGGATAGCCGGCTCTCGAGTCCACAGTGAGGTTGGACTGCGTCATGCAATTCCACTTAACAGATGCAGAAAGCGTGGTCAGTCAGAGACACTATGAGTGGACTAGCCCGGAGCAAAGAAACGGAGCAAGCTCTCAACCCAGGCTGGCCGCCCTCAGAGTGGGGCTGTCCCCACACCTTGAATCCCACCAAGCAAAGTAGTTTTCCCCTCCCTGCCAGGACCACGCAGCCAATCACAGGCGTACTTGGCCAGGTCTCAGGTTGTGGGGTGGGAATGGCGAGGAGGGGGCTGTCCTGCACTGGTTTAGATGGAGCCTCGACAGACGTCAGCTCAGTCCAATGTGACGACAGGCCTGCTAGGTGTTACCTCATTATCTCCCATTTCGCGGGTGAGCAAGCACGACTGAGGTGAGCACCACCGCCAGAGAAGCACTTGCTAATTACAGCACTTCCCATTCCTGGGGCGCATCCCGTGCACGCCAACACGGAGCGGAAGCGCTTTACGCACTTGCTGCCGTCTGGCATTTGATGCGGACTACGTCCTTTAAGCCCCATACTCTGCTGCCGCCTTACGCATGCAGAAGCTACAGTCTGGAGGTTAGGCGACCTGCCTGCCAGGTGTCACACAGCCGGTGCAGTCTGGGGCAAGGCTCTGCACCCAGGTCTGTCCTATGTTGCTTCACTCCCTGTCCCCACCACTCCACTCCACGGGGGCTGAACTGAAGGATCCAAAAGGCTCAAGGTGGTATCCTTTATTAAGCTGAAATGCCTGAAACTGCCACCTACGTAGGCTTAAAAATGGTCAGAGACCAGCAGTCTTCATATGGTTTGATGGAATGTCAACATTGCTCTGCAGGGTTCCATGTGGCAGGGACCTTCTGAATTTACCAAACCTCTCTGAGGCATTGACCCTGTGCCAGCTGCTGGGTGAGCCTCAGGGGGCACTGGGAACAAGGAAAGCCTTGCCCTCAGGCCATCCAAAACAGTGCCAAGACAGGGTGAGCCCAAGCGGCTCTGCCAGCACAGAGAAGCTGCGACCCCGATTTGGGGGCACCGCGGTGCCAGTCAGGGAGAGCTTCCTGGAGGAAACGGCAAGCTCCCTTTGCCCTCTGTGAAGCAGGCTCAGGAGAAGGGGCTGGGGAATTGCTGGCTGTTGGCTGACATTAAACCTATGGGCTCCAGGAGTTCAGGTCCTGACTGGGCTGCTTCCTGACGCCCATGGCAACGTTGCTATTCTAAGGTTCCATCTCCTCCTCTTCTCTATGGTGACAGCAGACACCTTGAGGGGTCATTAAAAAGCTCACACCAAGCAGCCGCAGACTCGCCTACTTTGTGAAGACCCTAACCCTGTCTCATACGGGGCTTCCCTGTGGGCTTCCTGCCTGGAGAATCAAGCCCCCGGCAGGAGGCCCCGCCTCCTCAACCCCAGGCAGCCTCCCTCTATTCAGTTTCTGCCGCAGCGCGGGGCAGCAACCTCTGTTTTGTGCCCCCTCTCTCCTGCCTTCAGCCAGCCTTGGCCCCTCCAAGGGATTTCCCTTTCCTCCTCCGCCTTCACCTCCTCTCCCCTGACTCCATCACCCTCAGGGATAGTGCAGAATAGAGTAGGTTCCATCTCTTTCAGGTGTCTCCCAAAATAGGCTTGCCCACCACCCCTCTTAATTCTGCAGTGACCCCCATACCCACAGTATTGGGCTGAGGCTGTTTGGATTCTCAGACATATACAGGGCATCCTGGGTCCCCAACAAATTTTGGGTAGTCACTGCCCCAAGTATTGGGGGACGGCAAGTATTATTGCCTCCCCCAGTTGAGGAATAAAGCCCGTGGAACTCAGAGAGTGAGGTGACTAGGAACCAAATCTTGGGTCCCCACCCCATGCGGTGTCTTTTGAAAGCAAAGGCAGTGCCCAGGGTGCGCCTGACCTTGCGGCCCCAGGGTACCTCCAAGGTCCTTAGGCCAGTGCCCTTACCATCTCGGGGCTCGGGGTCAGTGCCTCGGAACCGGCCAGCGGCGCGGGCGTCCACCACCTGGAAGCGCCGGGATTCAAGGTTCTCCTTGATGTCCTCGTAAGTCTTGACAAAGGTGGGGTCCAGCGTGGCTCGGAACTCAGTGGGCACTGCGCGGCCCTTGCCAGAGCTCAGTGGGAGGCCCTGGCGCAGCCAGTTGCGGAGGCCGCCATCCAGCAAGGACACTGTGCGGTGGCCGAAGGCACGGAACATCCACCAGACGCGTGGTGCAGCGTAGAGGCCCTGGTCGCTGGCGTCGTAAACCACAACGTGGGTGGTGGCGCCCACACCCAGGTGGCCAACGTATTCAGCGAAGTGTGCTGCGCTGGGCAACATGTGGTCGTAGGGCGACGTGCGGTCGCTGCATTGGTCGATATCAAAAAAGGAGGCGCCCGGGATGTGCCGCTCCTCGAACTCTCGGTGTGCGTCTCGGCCCAACTTCGGCAGGTACCAGGAGGCGTCCAGTAGCTGGAGGGGTTGCCCGGCGCGCGGGGCGCGCAGCGCCTCCGCCACCCACTGTGCGGACACCAGCGCGCGGAAGAGCTGCTGCGGGGCCATGGTGGCGGTGGCTTCGACACTGGGGCAGCAAGCCTGGGAGACAGGGTACATATCAGGCAGGAATCTACAAAGAGGCCTGCCGAGGACAGGATACGCCCTGTGCCCCTGAGGCCGAGACTGGGGCAAGGCCAGCGGGGAGGTGGCGCCGGGGGAGGGCAGAGTCCAGAGAACGCTGAGAGCCAGCGTTGGTGAACCCTGGGGCAGACTTGGGTGGCTCCCTTCTCTCCTCCCTTCCTGCACCAGGATATATACCCAGCACAGTGACCAAATGACCATGGTCCCTAGAGGGGGATAGGAGGGTCCTCACTGCTGTTTGCAGGGTGGGGTGAGGGGGCAGGTAGGGAGAGGGCCCAAGCAGGGGGAAACCCTGCTGGCACTTTAAAGCAAGCAGGGGCAAAAGCCTTAGCCCCTCCGTAGATGCACCCAGCTACCCTTGCAAACCAGGGAAGGTCTCTAGTGGAACTCATTCAACAAATATTTACATAGTCAGCCTAATAGAAGAGGAGCTGGAATTCACTGGGGCCCCACTGGGCGCACCATTCAATCCTCGCAATGCCTTAGAACACAGCAGGACTCAGGGTAGGCTCGAGACTATTTGCTGAGTGAGCGTCCTCAAGGGCTTTGGCATTATTCTGTTTCACAGAGGGGGCCACCGAGGCTCACAGAAGTGCACTAACTTGACCGAAGTCAATGGCTGAGAAGTGGCGACACCGGATCCCACCCTAGGCAGTCTGACACTGGAATCCAGACCTCTCAGACAAGCACTGAAGTCCAGCAAGGTCAGATTTTGCCCCTTCGGCCTGAGCTTTCTCTCTGGATCCTGTTGCTGCAGCAGCAACAGCGCCTTAGCGCCTCACTTCCTCTCCCCTCCACTCCCCCAGCAGCCGAGTGCAGCAGCCCACAGCCTTCCAAAGCCCAGATGCTTCCAGTGCACTGAGCCCTGTGCACACCGCCCTTCGCCCACAAGGTGTCTTTGTGCCAATCAGAGAAAGGCGCCCCTTCAAGGTGGAGGCAGAGCCTCTAGGCCAAGCCCCTCACCTATGCACCCCCTGTGCGGGGTACAACCTTCACATCCGCAGCTGGCCATGGAGTCACGGAGGGGAGGAAGGGTAGGTGTTTGGAGGAGGGCCCTTTGGGCCAGATGACAAACTAAGCACCAAAACAAGTCATGGGCGGCCTCAGGATCTGAAGCCAGGTTTCAACTACCGAGGCCACACTTCTTCCCCAGCCCTAGCTCAGGGATGACCAGGGCCTAAGGAGTCCACATTGTGCTACCTTATTCCCAGCCCCTCCCGCAGTCGCCCTGCAGGCTGACTTTTAGGACCCACTTTGCCCACAGGGCCAGGTCCTGTGCTGGATACTGAGAAACTCTTGCCACAGGCCTGCCTGAGAAACAATATAATTAAGGAAAGGCTGGAGTTCAGTGGGAGCCCAGAGGGGCCACTGGCTCAGCCTGGGGTGGGAAGCCTTCCTGCAAGAGGGGGAAATCCAAACCGATTTGACCTTTGCAGGGGCCCAGGAAACTTGACCTTCGGGATGAAGAGGTTCCTGAGGGGGCTTTGGCTAAAGCACCATCCCAGAATCTATGGGTTACACCACGGCTGGATGATGTTGAGGGGTACTGCGGGCCCCCCCTTGAGAACACATTTGTGAACCATCACAGCCCCTGTCCCCCACCATTCTTGGGGCTCCTTGTGTTTTTCCCCTTAAGGATACATTTAGAGTGAGAAGAATCAGTACAAATTTCACTCTGCAGCTTAACAAGTTATGTGCGGATGGGCATGTTAGGATTCCTGGCTCATTGCCATTTCCTTTTTTCTTTCTTTTTTATTTTCCCTAATCCTTACCCGGGGATCTTTTTGCTTTGCTGTTTTAGAGAGAGAGAGAAAAGGAGAGAAACATCGATGCGAGAGAGAAACATCGAGTGGTTGCCTCCTGTGCACGCCTGGACCGCAGATCCTATGCGCTTGACCACGCCAGACAGCACCAGACCGCACTGGACCTGGAGTGGAACTGCAGCCTACTTGTGTGCCCTGACGGGAATCAAACCCATAATCTTTTGGTCACGGATGACGCTCCAACCAACTGAGCCACACCAGCCAGGGCCATTTCCATTTCTTATAAGGGGGCCTTTTACCGAAGATTAAATAATGAATGTAGAGGGCCCAGTGAGGTACTGTATATGACTGGTGTTAATGATCATTCAAAACAGCTTAATAAAAATCCCATTACTTCTTCAAAGTTACTCTCATTGATGGCCTTTGAAAGGGCAGCTGCAAATCTAGAATCGAAAAGACTGGGAGGTAGAGGGTCTGGGAAAGCGAGCAGTGTGTGTCACAGAAGGGCGGGCAGGATCAGGTCCCTGTGTGCTTGGCAGGCCTGGGCCAGTGTATCTGGGCGGTGCTCTGGGTGTGAAGGGCTCCAGGACATACAAGACAGCCCCAGGCCCATCTCAGGAGTGTAAACAACCACACTTGGGGAAGTGTGAGCCCCAGGTCACCATCTGGGTGAGCCCTGGAATAGCAGGGCCCAATCACACTGGGCATTCTTCAAGGACTTCTCCAGTCCTGTTCTTCCTGGAACCCCCTCTGCCCCCACTGCAAAGCACAAAGCTCAAGAAGATTCACTGGATAACTGCTTATCAAAGTAAGGCTTTTTGCAGCTTCCTGTGAGAACATAATAATTTCATAATAAAACAACAATTTTAAAGGGGACGAGAAAAGCATTCCAGGCAGGTGTAATGGCATATGCAAAAGCTAAGGAGGACAATGCAGCCCCATTAGTTGTTAGATTTTCAGGAATTATGCCAACTGGTTATTAAGCACAGCCATTAAAAATTAAAGTATATAAGCTTACAATTAAATGAAAAAAAACAAAGGCAATTATTTTTAAAAGTTCACCTTGCCTCCAGATTGGCAAGGGAAACAAAGGCGGCCGGTGCTCAATGGGCTTCAGACCTCGCCCTGCCTGACCTCAGCAACGCGGAGCGCCCCCGGGCGAGCAGCCCAACTTCTCTCTCTGGTCTTTAATTAAGCTTCTGGCCTTCGCAGCAGGGTGGTTGTGGGAACTAAGAAACACCCCTAGGAGAAAAGCGCCGCACCACGCAGGCCCTGACACAAGTTAGTTTCATTACACTCCAGCAAACTTTGCCAGTTTCTCCTCCTGGCACCTCTGAGTCAGTTGGACTCTCCCTAGCCTATCAGGCTTTATAGTCCTTCCCCCTCCCTCCTGTCGTTTCTGGTGGTACCAGGTGTTCCCCTCCCCCACCCACGGCTCCCCACCCGCCACTCACTCCGACCCCACCCTGCAGGGCGTCCCAAGCTGCTGCGGACAGCCAGGCTTAGGGCAAGCCCAAGAGCGCGCCTTCCCTCCGAGATTGCAGCCCCTTCCTCCGCTCCGGGCCCGCTGGGGATCCCGCGCCGCGCACCCCAACGATCGGCCTCCCCTAAAGCAATTAAGCGAGGCGCCTCAGCAGTTACCCCGGTTTCGGGCTCTCGGACTCCGGGCTCGGCCATAGGCCCCACTGCAAGGTGCCCCCTCCCCGCTCCCGCAGCTGTCCCCTCCTCTCCACACCAACCTGCGGCCAAAGGGTGGAGACTCCGGCACAGCCCCCAGCCGCGGCCACTCGGAGCCGCCGTTGCCCGCGCCTTCCATTGGCCGGGCCCGGGGGACGCCTGTGCCGCCGAGTTTTGCTCCGCGCCGCCGGGGTGCCGCCTGGCGTCCCCCGCAAGTCTCCGGGGATTTGAGAGACGCCGCGCGCGGCTTGGCGGTCGGGGGCGGGCGCGGTTGGAAGGCCGGCAGCGCAGGGCCGAGGCGGGTGGTGCGCGTTCCCCCCGTGGGCGGCGGCGCGATGGTTCAGGCCAGCTGGGGAGTGTCCGGTTAGGTTTGAACCACTGACTTCTCCTACGGGCAGGGGCGGGAGCCAGGGCAGCGGCGAGGGCGTGTAAGTGCGGTGTGGTCGCGGTGGTGACCAGTGCCCGGGACGCTCGGGATTGAGCCGCTGGTCGGACCACCTGCGACCCAGGGGAGGGACCCCGTGGCGAGGGCGGGTGCGCTGCCCCCAGGAACCCCTGACCCAGCTGGCAGAGGGCACAGAACTGGGGCCAGACTCGGGCACTCTGGGCGCGGGGGAGCCTCGGTTGCCAAGAAACCGCAGGAAGGTTTGCGAGACCAGAGGCGCGAGGGAGAGGGTGGCTTTGCGGGACTGCTGCGAACCCTCCCCCGTGCTCCCACTCTCCTGCCCTCCCAGGAAAGGGGGCTCTAAACCTGAGAGGCAATCTTCCCCCATCCTGGGCGTCTTTTCTGGCAGGGTCCCGAGGGCAAGTATTGTAGCTTGTAGGGCTAGTTTCCCCTTGTAGACCTCAGAAGGTCTTGCAACACCCTCTTCTGTGAGGGGGACCCTGGGAGGGCCGGAGAGGCTTTCCTTAGGGAATCTGCACTACACGCTCCAGATCGCTGGGTTGCTGTAAACACGCCACCCTGGAGGGTTCAGCGGGAAAAAAGCACCTCCCAGATCCCACCGCGCTGAACACGCGGCCCTCATATTGGTCTCTCTCCCGGTTCCCACCCGCGCCAGGTGAAGTGCAGAGCTGAAACCATGGTTCAACAGGTGCTCTACCGGGCGCTGGTCTCCACCAAGTGGCTGGCAGAGTCCGTCCGGGCTGGAAAGCTGGGGCCTGGCTTGCGGGTACTGGACGGATCCTGGTACTCACCAGGCACCCGAAATGCCCGCGAGGAGTACCTAGAGCGCCACGTGCCTGGAGCCTCCTTCTTTGATATAGAGGAGTGCAAGGACAAATCCTCACCCTACGAGATGATGCTGCCCAGCGAGGCGGGCTTCGCCGACTACGTGGGCCGCCTGGGCATCAGCAATGACACGCACGTGGTGGTGTATGATGGCGACAACCTGGGCAGCTTCTATGCACCTCGAATTTGGTGGATGTTCCGTGTGTTTGGCCACCGCACAGTGTCGGTGCTCAATGGTGGCTTCCGGAACTGGCTGAAGGAGGGCCACCCCGTGACATCTGAGCCCTCACGCCCAGAGCCCGCAGTCTTCAAAGCCACACTTGACCGCTCTCTGCTCAAGACCTATGAGCAGGTGCTGGAGAATCTTGAATCTAAGAGGTTCCAGCTGGTGGATTCACGGACCGAAGGGCGGTACCTGGGCACTGAGCCGGAGCCAGAAGCCGTAGGTAGGTGTCCCAGTGGGAGGAATGCTTCTGAGGTGTAATGCCCAATGGACAGATGGGTAGTAAGGCTGTCTTCAGGTTTTGCCCTCAGCACCCCTACATAGGCCTCAGTGTTTTCATCTGTAAAATGAGAGGATAGAGCCAAACCTAATGGCCTTTCAGCTCTGGTGCATGAGGACCTGCGTATGTGGTCCCGTAGTCATATGCTGACTGGCAACCTAGCACCCACATGGGTTGGTATCGCCAGAGGTGACTGGTGACCCACATCCGCGCCCAGGCACCAGCTCCCCACATGCCCAGAGGTGTGTCCTTGAGGCAACATATGAGTTACTCACTGTACAGAAGCATCTCAGGGACACTTGGCTTCCGGGCCTCTCTGTTCCCTAGAAACCCTTATAGACAGCAATGTCCTTCCCCCAGAATCGCCCCTACCCCGAGCTCCCTGACCCAGGCCCCCTGACCTTTCCAAACGGCTGCCGCCCGTCTACGGGGCTGTAAGAGCATCTGCCGTCTCATGCTAAGCACTCCATGTGGCACTACTGCATCCGAAGAAGCTTAGTATCTCCATTTTGGAAGGGAAGAAACTGAGGTGCCAGGCTATTAAGAACTTTGCTCAGATAAGTGGTAGAGTCAAGGTTTGAATCCCATGCTGCCCAGTGGCAAACCAATGATCTAAACGGGAATACACTGCCGTTTTGCCCACACCCACCTTGCAGGGCCAGGAGGGAGCTCCTCGGCACTCCCCCCCACCGCCCCCCGCAACCCCCTCCCCCTAGCCAGGCATCCGCAGGGAGATAGCACGTGATTTGTCCCTTTCCTGTGGAGGATTCTACACTGCTAGGTGTGGGGATAGTCTCAGGAGAGGAAAATGCAGAGTTCTAGAACTTCCTAACAGACCTCGGAGGTCTTGTCATCACCCCTGCTGGGTGGGGCACCTCAGTGTTCTTGGGGCCGCTCATGGCCCAGGCAGGCCTGTCCTCCTCAGTCAGGTGCCTCTGCACAGTCGTAACTCCCCTGCAACATTTTGCCTCACGGGTTGAAAAATATCTCCTCCTGTTTGTGCCTCCGAGGAAGAGAACTCTGAAACTGTTTCCAACCCTTTCTGAGCTGGAGGGCTTGAAAGTCCACCTCATGAGACAGAAGGGAAACTGAGGTGCACAGAGGCAGGGGCGGGGTCAAAGCCACAAGGCTAGTTAGTGGATGAGTCAGGAGAGTGCAGGGCTCTGCCGTCTCCATTGTCGGGTTTTTCCAGGCCATTTTTTTCCCTGGCCCTGCTCGCTCTCTGAAGGTCCAGAGTCGAAGATTCAAGCTCGTTTGGCACCTTCCAGAGACTCCCGGCACAGAACTCCTGCAGCCCCCTGCTGGTCTTGGTTCAAGACACCTTCTCCCCTTAGCACTTAAGCGGCCACTGGCAGAGGAATGTGGAATCGTTCCCCTAGCTGCTTCCCCAGCTTGTCTCGAAGCCCCAGAGAATAAGGGAAGGGAGAGTTTAGAGATCCCAGACCCAGTCTCCTCACTCCCATTTGATTTGATTTTATATTTATTTCTTAAAGGTTTCGTGTATTTATTTTTAGAGAGAGAGGAACATTGCGCACCCCCCAGCCGGGGACCTGGCCTGCAACCCAGGCACGTGCCCCGACCGGAAACCTAACTGGCGACCTTTCGGTTCGCAGGTCGGTGCTCAGTCCACTGAGCCGCACCAGCCAGGGCTTCTCGCTCCCATTTTAGAGACGAGGAGCCTGAGGCTCGAATTCACTGAAATGCAGCAGTGGCGGAAGGGTGTTTGGGGAAGGGCCATCTAGAAAGGCATGGCAGGTGTGGCACTTCCCTTCCCTGTTTTCTAAGAGGCTTTTGCCAGACTTCCATACAAGACATTTTGGGGACACAAAGGCATATGAGGCTCTGCTGAATTCCCAGTCACCGACTTGGGGCAGGAATGGGGGGGCAGCCCGTGGGCTGGGCAGTCTAGATGTAACACCGAGGGGAATGTGGGTGGCGGGCCCTGGGCATCCCTGGAAGGTGTGTCACCCAGGAGGAGCTGGAAGCAGGGCCTTAGCAACCCGGCGGCCATTTCCTGCACAAGTTAGGCAAGCAATTGCCCCTCTGGCCTCAGTTTGGTGCCCCCAGTGCCTTTGGTCCTGTTTGTATGGGAAGCAAGGTGAAAGCCAGACACCTGAGTTTATATCCTGGTGTGGCACTTAATGTGTGGCCTTGAGCAAGTCCCTTCACCCCTGAATCCTTGTAGAAACTTGGGGGAAGGGAGAAAACAGGTGAGAATCGATCCAGCTCAGTGTCCGTATAAACCTCTTCTCTCTTCCTCCCCGCTGTGGGGGAGAGGGGTGAGGCTGAGGAGGGAGGATGTTGACCCCCAGTGAACACTATTTGCAGAACCCTTTACACACTGACAGCGGCCCTGCATGGGGGCCAGGTGGGGTTAGAGTTGGTCCCACTTTGCAGGTGGGGAAAGGGGGCAGAGACTTCCCTAAGGAGGCAGAGTGACCCAGACTTGACCCCAGTCTGCAGGCGTCAAAGTGGGGCATTTTCCCATGACCGCAGTGTGTGAACAAACACGGGGACTGGGGAGAAAGGGCCCAGCTCTGGGGTGTTGCTCTGGGATCATGGGGATCCTCTGCTTCTGCCTCTCCTTGAAGGTCTGGGGGCTGGGGTCAGAGGCAGGTGGGAGGGTGCCATGATGCCTCCCAGTGACCAGGGTTGGGGGCTAACCACTGGGTCATGTGCAGTGAATTCCCTAGTGTCTTTAGGAAGAAAGAGTCAAACAGGTTTTCCTGGCTTTGAAAATCCACACCTATCAGGAGCCTCACAAACTTGACTGGCATTTTCTTGGCCAAAACGGGAACACAAAGTCCCAGACCTCAGCAATTAAGGAAAATGAGGGGTTGTCTCAGCCGTTCCCCCACGTCAGCCACCTTTTCCAGGAAAGCTCAGGGTGGTTAAAGAACACGGGCTTTGGGGTCAGACAGACCGCACTTCACACACCTGTACTGCATGCCCTGGGGTGAATTTCCTCACCTCTCTGAGCCTGGGCTCCCCTTTAGGGCCAGTTCTTGAGGTAACCTTGTGTTTTGGGGCCTGATGCCCGACATGGTTATGAGCATAGAGGTGTGCCTTGTGATGCACCTTTGGGTGAAGGGGGGTGGGGAGCCAAGCCCGCAGCTGGAGCCGGACCTGGGAGAGGAGCAGAGCAGCTCCAACGTGCTCTGGGCCAGGTGTCCCCCCGAGCCCCCCGCACCCTACCCAGGCAGGCAGTTTCTGCTCATTTAAATTCCTCAGCCAGGCCCTGAGACCTGATGGCAGAGACGACTGGACCAGGACTGGCCCCGTGTGGGAGGCCGGGGTCTGCAGAAACCCCCTGACTTGTTTGCTCAGAAGAGGTGCCTTTTATGTAATCGGAGGAAAACAATGAGGCTGTTTCACTGGAAACGGGGAAGGAAAAACAGCATTCAGAACTCAACAAAGGCTTGTGTTTTTAAATGCACTAAGTCCAGCCCACTGTGTGGATGCTGAACATTTTAACGTTGGGTTTCTAGGCAAAGAACACCCTTGAAGCCAACAGATGAATTGCTCCTCATTGGTAGGGTCAGTACACGATCAATCTAAAGTTTCCAGATAAAAAGATGAAATCACCACGGGAAGAAATTGCTATAATTTTAAAAGTTGGGCATCTCTTCAATCAAAGGAGCTTGAGTCATGCCAGCAAATTTCAGAATCCTCTTTGACCTTGGGCGAGAGGAGTGGGATGCTGCTGGCACGATGGCACGCCGTCCTGTGTGCCCAGGGTCGTTAGGGGCTTTTTGCCGACAGTAGCTAACTAACTCCTGAAAGCCTGTGAGGTAGGTGGGGTTATCTCCCCGTTTCACAGCTGGGGAGACGGGAACTCCGAGATGCAGGGCCTGCCTGGCCGCACACCGCCCCCGTGTGTGTCCTGGTGACTCCGGCCCTCTCCCACTGCCGCCCACCCTGGTCCTGCTCCTACACTAGGAGCCCAAAAAGACACTGACGTGTTTCTTGGGCCCCACTCCCAGCTCCCAGTCTGCCAGGGTATGGGGCGCTTAAGGAAGGGAAGAGCGGCCTGGCCATGCTGGGGGCTAGACCGAGGCCTTGGCCCTGTGGGGGCACCAACCCTGGCCACGGTCCAGTCCACTTTGCACAACTTGCTGGCTTTTCTGAAGCCGGATTTGGCAGACTCCCTGGGTGCAGAGACAGTTCTGGAATGGACCCCAGAGCCAACCTAGACCTCCATTCTACTTCCAACTAAACCTCTCAGTGCTGCTGGGAGAGGCCTGAAGAGACAGATTACACTGCCCCCAGTCTCACCCGCCCCCTGTGGTGGGTGGTAAAGTGGTGGGAGTGACAGCATCGGAGGGGGAGGGGTGGGGTGGGGTGGGCCAGCCTTAGTAGTCTGTGCTTCACTCCTTACAACCACCCGGACAGGTGACACTCTCATTCGCATTCTCCCGTGGGGGACACAGGCTCAGGCAGGTGACTTGCCTAAGATCACCCTGCTGGTAAGTGGCAGAGCTGGGATTTGAATTTATGTCGAACAGCAGGTCATATGCTGCTTCCCCAGCTGTGCTTAACAGGAAAACTTGGTGACTTCATGTAATCCTGGGTCTGTCTTTACCTCCCGGTGTGGCCTTGGGGAAGCCATTTTATTTTGCCGGCCCCAGTGTATTCATCTGTAAAATGGAGTCACGTTAATATTAACGAATCCTGTGAATATCTAACATCCATCTTCCTTGCTAGACTGTACTTCCAGAGACGGGCCTCAGTCCCTCCCTTTCACCTCTGTTCTCAGTAATTGACACAGCATGTAGCTTTCACACATGAATCATCTCATTGGCTCTTCTCAACAGCCCTGTTCTCAGGGGTCTGCACCACTGAGCCCATTTTACAGATGGAAAACACTGAGGTTCAGAGGAGTGATGCGATTTGCCCGGGGTAAAGGTCAGTAAATGGTAGGGCTGAGACTCATATCCCCAGCCTCAAGCGGGTATGGTTTTGGACATCCATGTCCAGGCAGGTTCAGGGGGAGAGGGTACTTGGTCTTAAGTCACAAGCATTGAATGAGGTAGGACTGGGAATAAATTGAGCTTTGAGAAGGGCAAAGACATTATTTTTATTTGTGAAGCTCCCTACCCTTATAGCCTCAGCTGGTTGCAGCCTCCAGGACCCACTTGCTCACCTCGCCCCCCCCGCCCCCCCTACCCACCCCCATGCCTTCTTAACCCAGTTCTTCCCTTTGTCCTCTGCCCCTGCCCAGGACTGAATTCCGGCCACATCCGAGGTTCGGTCAACATGCCGTTCATGGATTTCCTGACGGAGGATGGCTTCGAGAAGACCCCAGAAATGCTCCGAGCTATGTTCGAGGCCAAGAAGGTGGACCTCTCAAAGCCCCTCATCGCCACATGTCGGAAGGGTGTCACCGCCTGCCACATTGCCCTGGCCGCCTACCTCTGTGGGAAGCCCGACGTGGCCATCTACGATGGCTCCTGGTTCGAGTGGTTCCACCGGGCCCCCCCAGAGACCCGTGTGTCCCAGTGGAAGGGCGAAAAGGCCTGAGCGCTGACCTTCTCCTCCGCTCGCCCATAACTCAGCCAGTTTAGTGACTGGCGTGACCTGCAGCTGGCTCGTACCTTTTCAGCCAGGAGACTAACAAGGCTTAGAATCTCTGGGTAAAGTTCTCCTTCCCCCACCAAACACTGGAATAAACGTGGCTTTCTCTGAGTCAGTGTGTCTGCCTGCCTCTCCCTGGCTTCCGTCCTTGCCCCGTACTCCTCATATTTCCGTCTCCTGCAGACTCCTTAGAACCCACCGAGGAAAGAAAACTCCGTAGCAACCGGCAGCTGGGGGAGCCACTTTATTATTTGGTTTTGGCAAAGGAAAAGTGCCTGTTGTCCCTGTCAGGTTGGGCATGCCGAGACCTACCTGGACAGGTACGAGGAAGCCAGAGAGAAGTGAAACCACAGCTAGCCAGGCCCTGACACTTGCTGTGGGCCCCGCCCTCTGGGTGTACGTGTGGGAGGTGAGTGGGGCAGGTAGCCTTCCAAGTGACTCTTCAAAGAGGTGTCACACAACATGTGCCCTGGGGCCTCAGGAGAGGCAATGCTCAGAAACAGGCCAGAGGAAGGAGGTCCCCACGTTAGGTGACCTTCTGGACTCAGAGGAAGACTCTGGGGTTGGCGGGGCCGGGAGAGGGTTGCTGGGGGAGGGGCTGGAGGAGCAACTTCAGTCCCCCGGACAAAGTCTCAGGAGCACTGACAGCGCGAACCAGGAAGCTAGAGTAGAACAGAGTCACCCGGTCCACTGGACCCATGTGCCTGGATTTCATTTGCCAGAAACAGGCGCTCTAAACCTTCCTCCGGGGCTATAAGGTGATTCTAGGCCCCCCACCTTTGGGGGGGCACCCTGCTGCCCACTGTCCCATTTTGAAAGAAGCTCATCATGGGTAAAACACTACCAAACAGCATCACATGCTACAGAGAAATTGTTCGTGAGAGTCAATTGATAGAGCAAACTTCATTGTTTTCTTGTATAAGAACTTGCCACGGCCACCCCAACCCGCAGCGGCCGGCACCCTGGTCAGTGAGTGGCCATCCACATGGAGGCGAGGCCCTCCACCAGCAAACGGGTGACTTGCTAAAGGCTCCGTTGATGGTTGGGATTTTTTTTTTTTAGCAATAAAGTATTTTAAATCGAGATGTGTATACTGTTTTTTAGACACAATGCCATTGCACTCAAGAGTCTGTAGTGTAAACATAACTTTTATATGCCCTGGGAAACCAAAAACTCCATGCGACTTGCTTTCTTGTGGTACTTTATTGTGGCGGCCTGGGCCCACACCCGCATTGTCTCTGAGGTTTGCCTGTACTGATACGTGCCTGTAGGAAATCGCTCCAGGGGAGAAGAGCAAAACCGGGAAACCGGTGCGGAGGCAAGTGTGTCGAGCCGGGCCGGAGGTGGCGGTGGTTCGGACCACGGTCAAGGCAAGAGGCGGAGGAAAGGTCTGATGGGGCTGGTGCGCTTCGAAAGGCTTGCCCACGGATTGCTGATGGGCTCAGCTCAGAGTTACACCTGTGGTCCCTCTGTGCCAGGCGCCATTCGAGGCATTTCACAGGAACACCTTCGTCAGTCTTTACTCATAGCCTTGGGGGTGGGTTCTATATGTTTCAAGTCTGAGGAAAGTTCAGCTAAAGAACCCAGACAAAGTTGCTCTTCTAGTAAGTGGCAGGCCCAGACTCTGGGAGACCGAAGTTTAACCACAATGCTCTCTGCCTCCCAGAGAGACCTTGTTCACGGGGCGGGTCATGGAGGAGGTATTCTCTGTACCCAACCCCTGCCGGGCAGCAGCCAGACA
>PVJD01013076.1:0-36128 GCA_004026545.1 Mormoops blainvillei | reverse complement strand
AGTGTATAAGGAACCTAAGAAATTCTTGACAATGTGAACTGTCACCACAAATGTTGACTTTGGGTTTTGGATATTTTCTATACTAATTAGAAAAATGTTGTGAAATTTTGATTAACTATCTCCTTTGGCAGGTTAATTACCCTAACTCAGGAATATTTTGCTTAAGAGTTTAAAAATTAAACAAAGCCAAGCAAGTGTCGGGATCACAGAGATGAAAAAAGGCTGAATTAATTCTTTTGTGTCCAATTGACAAGAATTATTTTAGTTTTGTGTATGTTCACATGGAACCTGCCTTTGCCCTCTTCCTTTCAGAAAAGAAAGTTATTTTTTGCTTGCTTTATGTTTTTCTCTTTGATTTTGGAACCACCGAATCAACCAGCTGGTTTATAGAGATCTAGTCTTTTCTAAGGCCTCTTTGTAATCTTGGGGTTGTTACCATCATCACTCTTTTCTCGGTGGACCAGGAGGTGCTGTCCAAGACCAGAGAATGCAAGCATGTCCCACGGGACCTCAGGATGCCAGGCAAAGACCATTTTCTTGGCGCAATTGTGGCTAAATTCAATGCATCTTCTCCATCCAACTCTGAAATCCCACAAGAAATGTTAGCACTGCCCTGAGGGCCTCATGACTCAGCTGTATCTGAAGAACTTATCAAACAGAGATGTGCAGAGACAGAGGAGAGGCTGGGACAGAATTGGTCTTAGGTCTACCCATCCTTCTCCACAGACAAAGATATTTTGCTTGCATGGGCAGGACGTCAGTGACTTTGGACAACTGCTTCCTGAAGAGCTGATTAGGGTTGTGTGTGATGTGTCCCCTTGGGATGCCAGCCTTTGCTCTATCGCAGCGATTCTCTCCATTCTCATTATTCCAGTTTGGGTCCGAATGCTGTCACCTTCCTCAGTGTAGTCTAAGTATCCACTCCCATGGCTCCTCCATTCATTGGCAACAGAAAGTCGTCTTTACCAAATCCTTTTCTGCTGATAGGGCTGTTTCACCAAGATTATATAATTCTTTAGGCTGGAAAGTGCTCTGAAAATGTAAAATGGTGATGTTGACAATAATACTTCTACACACTGAGCCCCGTTCTCTCTCCAATAGCATCTTATTTTCCAAACCAAAAGCCTTTTAGGGACTCTGAGTTGCTGATTTTCCTTCTGTGGTTTATGGGGCGTCACCATCGTATAGTGGTTGGGAATGCGGGCCAGTGTACAGATTTGGTTCACATTTCGCCGCCGCTTCTCCGGCTGTGTGACGGGATGGGGCACTGTGAGTCTGATTTCCTAAACTCTGACGAGGGATGCAGAACTGTTAAGAGGAGTAAATGGATATTGCAAACTGAAGAGCTTAGCATAGTGCCAGGCACCTATAGGCTCTCGGTGAGTAATTAGCTTTCATTGCTTTCTGGGGGCATTTGGAGTTCTGTTATTTTAATGGATTTTCTACAAAGCCAGCAAAATGAGCTGATTCTCATAACTTAATCACAAAACTCTTTCCCATCCTTCTCTTTTTTTCTGTATTCTACCTCACCTGGAACGTAAACTTGTATGCATTAAATGAAGAGAGAATGGTATTTTTGCCTTTTCTATTTTTAGAATTTGTACTGGTATATACTTTTAAAATAAATCATGGAATAATAACTTTTTTACAAGTCCAATAGTCAGATACCTAAGAATTCTTTCCCTGGCTTCCGGTCCTGGTGAAGTTGGAGGGGGTACAGTTCGTGAGATGGTCCCTGCAGGCAGTGGTCCTCTGTCAGCCCCTCCCTCAGGCCACCATCTGTCTGGACACACTTGCATTCCCCCGTGCAACATGTAGGTTTTTGGGGAGAGGCTGTAGATTTGGAGCTTTGTGATTTACACACTCCAGCATCTTCTTCTTAGCATTCATTCCCATTGGTCAGAAAGAAAGAGGGTCCATTATGACTTCTGACTGGCATTTCATTATTCGTATATTAATATTTGGCATGGAGTGCCATTAGAAATTCATAAATGGCCATTTGAAAAAGGTCTTTAAATCTAAAACTCCAAAAATTCTGCTGGCCCTGGCTGGGTAGGTCAGGTGGCTAGAGTGTTGTCCAGATACACCAAGGTTGCAGGTTTGATTCCCTGGTCAGGTCACATATAATGGTCAACCAATGAATGTATAAATAAGTGGAACAACAAATCAATGTTTCTCTCTCTTTCTCTCTCTCTCTCTCAAAAACCAAGAACTTAAAAAAGAAAGAATAAAGAAAACAAAAAGAAAAGAAAAATCCTGCTTTCTGGGAAGGTAGTTAAACAGGGATGTTCCTGATACCAAGATGACATTTTAAATAATGCTTATTGAATCTGCTAACCTCATTTTATCATTTTGTTACAGATTGATGTTCTCAAAGCAGATCTGGAAAGTGCAGAATGGAAGGTTTTGGAAAATCTTATTCTGGAGGATGTCCTTGAGCAAATTGGACAGCTCATCTTCGAGATCCATCTCCACTGGCCGGGGTTTGAGGTCAGCGGCAGTGACAGCAGTGTGGTACGTTTCTGGTACAGCCTCCTCAAAGAGCTGGAACTAAAGGATTTCAGGCTTTTTCACAGTTATAAAGATTTATCTAAACCTCAGCTATTCCTGAAGAAAGACATTTTCAATGCAAGTAGCTGTTATACTCTCAGTTGGGTAAATACAAGGTGGAAATAGGCTGCAGGACCTCATCAAGAACTCAAGGAACTAGTTACAGAAAGGAGTATGTCCAGGATTCTAATTACCATTTTACTCGTGCAGTCTCCCACTAGCCCGTCACCTGCTTGAGGCAGGCACGGTCATTGCCTTTGTGGTGCATGCAGCCTGGTGCCCGCCACATGGCAGGGGCACGTTAGCATGAGGGTGGACGCAGGGGTCAGCCTTCCTCTGCCCAGACCCAGGCTCTTTGAGGTCTGGGTCACAGAGTGGGGATGCTCGTCTTCCTTCACGTTGATTTGGAAGATAATCCCCTACTTACCTCAATTTTCTCTAAAATTCATTATGTATCAATCATCCATGAATTCATCAACATAAAATGGAAATTGCACAAATTTTCTGTTTTTATGGGGTTGATGAGAGTCTTAAGTCTGTGGCCTACTGTTTAAAGTAGCATCTTTCATTTGACTTGATGTTCCTCTTGTTCCCTTTGTGGATAACATTCTTTACACCATGCAGATTTCAATCACTCCTCCTCAGCCTTTGCTGAGGCCGTGCCACCGATTTATAAAAAACACGGATTCTAGTATCTAGGGAACTGAGACACACCAAATTCTTTCACTGAGTTTAGGACTAGACTATCAAGAGCTGCAGCTCAGCATTCTCTTCATAGTAGCCTTAAATCCCCTTCTGTTCCTATGAACTAAGCACAAAGTAGAATTCGAGTCCTTGTTGCCTCTTCTGACTTCAAACCTGATTTCTCAACCACGGACTTGCCTATGCTGTCAATTCTTTTTTTTTTTTTTTAATATATTATCTCAAGGATTAAGTGAGTGTTTCTTTACTGCCAGTTGGTATCTGGTGTTCTGAGGACCAGAATCTCTTTCCTGGGGTGTTTACGCGGTGTTTCAGTGGTACCGATCCTTTGTACTTAAAAAAAAAAAATTAAGCAGAAAATTCAGGTTCTCAATAGCTCAAATAATCTTTTTCATGTCTATTTGCAGGATTAGACATTTACCCCTATGAATAATTTTCAAATGCCTATTTTAAATAAATTAATTGAACAGTATAAAATGAACCAAATTATTACCTTATTATAAGTTAAGTATATTTTCTGACACTTTTTACATTCTGACGGAGCAGGAAAACCATACATACATATTTGTTCAAGAAATTTGGAAAAGGAGTAGAATACCGATTACTACTAAACTTTATTCCTTTTCTTGGTTTTTACCTACTTCTACCCCAGACATTCCCTGGGCTTTTTGCTTCTTGCAATGGTTTGAAAATACCATTCTTCAAGTGAGAAACCAAAATATATTAGATTCGTATGATCTCACTAACTTGGGTTCAAAAGAAATGAGACTTTCTGTATCAGTGATGATTTTTTAAAATATAAATGAGGTTTTTATTTTAAAACCCATAGAACACTAACAAAAGTCATTGAGGTGAGAGGACCAGTTTGAATAAGTGTGATTTGTAATAGCAGCTCAGTCACTTTTATCATCCACAGGAATTTCAAAAGTACAGAGGACCCACAGAAACTCCAAAGTTACACTGTCGGTTTGCATGGCGTAGCCTCCAAAACAAAGTTCACTTTAGTACAGTTCCTGTTTGGATTTTATCACAGCCTCTCTCTTTTCTTTTATTTGTTTCATGAAAATTTTATACATTGAAGCATATAATAAACCTTTTTATACATGAAACATTTTAAACCTTCTTATACACTAAAGTACGAAGTATACTGATCTTAGGTATCTAGATATGTACACATCCATATCAAGATTTTTAATTCATGGGATTGAAGGTTTATAGCATTACCGAAAGTCCCCCTTGTATGGGGCAAGTTAGCCGTTATTCCAGACTGGTGGTACAGAACATTGACTTCATCACACGCACACACACACATATCTGAAGCAGAGATGGGTGTACTGTTGAAAAAAAAAAAGACAAACTCAAAATAAATCACAAACACACCCACCCACACCCACCTACTAGGCAGCCTGTTCAATAGCTATTTGTACTTATTTTATGCTTATTTCTAAGACTGTCCTTCATTCCCTTTACAGAGAGTCTGAAATTTATGATGGGTTTTCTGACTGTTGCTATGGTTTCTCTGCCTCTAGAATTTATTGTGATTACTGTGTTGGCCAGGGCTTCCTAACCTCAGCATTACTGACGTCTGGGCTGGATACTTCTTTGTTGGGGCAGGGAGGGCTGTCCTGTGCGTTCTAGGATGTTTAGCAGCCTCTTTGATCCTCCTCACTTAGATGCCAGGAGCACCTTCCCCCCTCCCTTTTCAGTTGTGACAATCAGATACGCCCCAGGACAGGACCAAATGCCCCCTAGAGGGCAAGGTCCTCCGCGGCGGCGAACTGATGTAGGCGGTGAGAAACGGTCTTGGTTACCACAGCTCTGGTGTTTGGGGAGATCCTGCCCGTGAAAAGCAGGCAAAACCACCACAAAAGAACAGAAAATCAAGAGCCACCATTTATTGAGCACTTAACTATGTGCCCAGCAGAGTCATAGATTATTCCTAATTCTCCCAACAACCTACAAAGAAGAGTAATTCCCCCAATGACATATACAGGTAAGGATACTCAGAGAGGCTAAACAGGAATCCACGCCTCGGTCTGTCAGTTCGCCCCGCCCGTGCCTGTCCCTCCGCAAAGCTGCCTCCATGGCTTCTAACAAATATAAGATGCTTCTTTCAAAGGACACATTTTGCCTTCCTATTAGTAAGTGGGGGAAAAAAACTACAAATATACTAAGACCAGACCTGCAAATTCTTAGAGTTGGGATTATTTCTGTAGCACGCAGGTTTAATTTAAACAAGCTACTTAATAAAAATATGCCTGCCAAATGGAGACTTACTGAAAAAATATGGGGACCCAACACATTCTCTGTCGGTGTATTCAGATTGCCAGAAAAGCTCTTGCGAGGCCTTGGAAGGGACTCTTGGCCCGGGCTCGTCCTGATACTTGGCAGTTTTCCTCCTGGATTTTAGAAAGGGCACAGCCACTTGGAAGCGAAGTTCTCTTTGTTGCACACCAGTTTTTGATCCTGGATAAATGAGCTCAGATGGGAATGTTGGTGACATAATTAACTCTTACCAGAGCAATGCTCATAAGTGAACCTGAAAGTGCAAATTAAATAATAATGCTCTTAGCCAAAGATAAAAAAACACAAAAAACTGTTGTTTTTTCAGGATGTGAGATTCTTTTTCTGAGGATGTAAGAGATTTAGAGGTTACCTTTTAGCACAGACTCTGTTACAATTTGAGATTAAAGTCAAAGGAAAAGAATTTTCCCTTTCCCCTTTTCTTAGAGTGATTATATTTGATAAAGTTATAATAGGTTATCATATAAATATTTGTAGGTATTTGACATGTTCAAATGAAGAGAGCCAAGGAGAAGTAAACAAACTTCCATTAGAATTGACGGACGGTCCATTAATATTTACATCAGGGTAAAACAAAAGTAAATTTATGAATTTACAGTATTTAGTTCAAATTGGCTATTTGTGTAAGTATTTCTGCCTTGGCTGTAAAAGTTTAGCGTATAGTAAAAACAGTACAAAATTTGCATTTCCTAAGTTATTACATGTTAGGATTTTGCGAAGCTTGGATTTATACCAGAAAACTAGCCTAATAATATTTTACCAGATTAAAAACAAAGGCCTTATTTAAATAGATTATTATGCTTGACAATACAGTGGTACCTCCAAGCTCAATTAATATAATTGTACTCTTCTTCTGCAGGTAAATTTATGTTTGCCTTTCAAGCAATAACAATTTTTTTTTGTATTAGCCCATTGCTGGCTTTTTATGAATTCAGTAATACATTTAGCCTTCTGCTAAAATGTCTTCCTTTTCCTTACATTGAAAGAGGTATTTGAACTTATCACATGAAATCATATCCTCAAAATTCAATATATTCTTAAGCTACCTAAATTTGGAAATTCTCGGAATAATGTTATTCAAAAAATAAATCAGGCAAGCTTAATGTCCACACTTTATGTTTTGCACTATATGGAAAAATGTTAGTTCTCAATACCTTAAAACTAATGCTTTGTAAAACTAGCAACTTCATTTTATTGTATAAAACATTTGAACTTTTTTCTTAGTGACTGGTTTTGTGCAGTAAGATTATCTGAAACAATAAGGGATTGTTTTTCCTGTCAAGTTTGAATTCTAATCTAGACTATTTCGATAGAAGGAGCCCCGTACACACAGGACAGATGAGCGGTCAGTATGTACTAGGGAGCTGTATGTACTAGGGTCAGTATGTGCTAGGGTTGGTAAGTGGCTGTGGCCCTCAGTCATTCCCTTCCATTGCAGTCCCTCCCACAGGACCCCTAGACCTCTCTAAGGCCAAGCAATTAATGCACAGCAAACAGGGTGGCTTCCAGGACCCTGTCCCCACACAATGGGTAGCTTCTATTCTAACTGTTCTATGTCTCATGTTGCTGGTTGTTGGATATTTTGATATCAGCTCTGGGTGAGTATATATAATGAGCAAAAGTCAAAGTGTGTTCTATAACATTAATGAAACTGTAATTATGTCAAAAATAAGCAATTCTTTGTACAGGCTATTGTTTCTCAAGGCTCGATATCAGATCAAACATGGTTTCCTCAGGGCCCCCCTCCCCTGTTAAAGGCCCTCAGCTATGTGTCCCTGTGCTGCCTCTAGTCTCCCTGTCTTCACAAGCCTGAACTTTACTGTATCTGTGTGTGCAATGGCTGTCTTTCCCAGCAGACTGTAAGCTCCATGAGGGTAAGGGCCAAGTCTGTAGCCCCTGTGCCTGCTAGGTAAAAGGTGCTCCATAAATATTGGTTGAATATAAATAAATAAAGCTATTTCACATAGGATTTTTCAGTGAATTTATTTCATCAGCATTTGTTACTGACATTTTTTTCTGGCATTAAAAATACATTTGCAATTTAGATGTACCACTGTCTTTCATTTTGGTTCATTTAAATTTAGATGCAATTTACCCTTTTCTTGACACGGTTGTTCATTGTGCTGCTTCTGGCAGTCCTCATTCCTGCGTAGACGGTGCTAACCTGGAGAGCTTTCTTGGGGACTTGAGAGCTTTATAATAACTGAATTGAATAAGTACAATAATAATCGAAGACTCAATTATTACTAGAAGATATCCTAGGATATTAAACCTCAATCTTTGCTTCGCCTTCCTCATTGTTCTTTCTTTGTACCAATTCCAGAAAACAAACTTTTAGAGTCAGTGTATAAAACCGCAATTCCCAGTTGCCCGGAGAATATTTTTCAGTTTATGAGGGAAGGAAGGTATGATGATGCGAGGCTACTTATGCCAAGGATAGGGATTGGGGTTTCTACCTAAGTGGTTTAAACAGATGTTTAAAGAGGGAAAACAAGGTGAGAAAAGGGATTGTGTTCTCAAAACTATCTGAAGTATGACTAAGGGACATCCTTGTGAGCAGTCATGAGAAAGTGATGGAGGCCCAACTCTAATGGAAGAAGCCACGAGAATGTTTTCAGTTACAGGTTGTCTTACTAGAGGATGAAATAAATATGATCTAAATAGCTGAGTGTTTCTTATAAACCACTTAACTCAGAGAGAGCCAGCTGGAGGCCACAAAGATTATGACACCAACCTGACAGTTTAAAAAAACCACACAGTTAAATGGCGTTTTTATAGAGGAGTCTGGATAGTAGGATGAAAAGAGAAAGATTTTAACACTGCTGCTAACTAGCTGCATGATTTCAAACATAACCTTTCTTGGCCTTTTTTTTTTTTTTTTTTTTTTACTTAGGATGGAATATTTAATTTCTAAGGTTTCTTCTAGCTTGAAAAATCTCATTATTCTAAGATTTTCATGATTAGGGAAGGCTTAGGCAGTGGTAGGATCATTTCCTGAATTGTGTGCTATAAAGGGAAGTCTTAGGATAAATTCACAAGAATCCAAATGATGTGTTTATTCAGAAGAAAAAGCTCAGATAAAAGATGAATCCATTATGATGGCTCTCCAGTCATCAAGCGAAGTGCCCTCAGGAAAAGTACTTTTTTGGATAACACACAAACATGGTTCTAAAAACCAGAATGTCTCAGACTGCACTGGTTTCTACGTCTGTGTTCTTAGACTGTTCTTACAAAGCGGCAATGTCTGAAGATACTAGATCAAGTATATGTACTTATGGTGATCCTTCTATATGTATGTGTGTATGTTTATGTATATATTTAAATATAATATAAACACATACATATATGCATGCACACATACATATAGAAAGATCTAATATATATACTAATATATACATATATACTCATATATACATATATATACATATATGTAATCACTCACACATATACACATATATGGCTGAATGCTGAAAAAAAAAATCTTCAGACACAAAGAGATCAGGAGCCTCGTTTTGGGGAGGTAGACTGGGAAGTCCCATGCAGTAGTCCCAGGAGTTCGGTATGCCTGTGACAGCCAGAGGCCTCAAGTCCTAGTGGTAAGCCCTGTACTGAGGGAAAGGAGTGGGGCTGAGACACCTGTAGTAGTGAGGGCCTGGGAGGGCTACAGCCTCAGTGGAAGAGGGTCCCCAAGTCTACTGTCCCAACACAAGGAAGCCTCTTCTTGCTGTAGCTCTGGGAGAAAATAGGTTTCTCATGAGAATTTGAAACCTCTGGCCTGTTTAAGGATGTGAATTTATATTAATCCCATGGTGAGAAAACTCACGTGGTTCTGCGGGTGGGGTGATACCTCAGGGGTATATGGCAGAAGCAAATGTAGAGCACTCTGAAGACACTCTTCAACTCAGGCTACAGAGGATTTCCTCAAAAAAAAAACAAAAACAATTTAAGATGAACTCCTAATAAAAAATTACAACTGGCAAGGAAATGAGTTAGCAGACACAGTGAACACTGGGATTTTCAGCCCAAGAATGTGAGATAGAATAACAATCATAAAGAAAGTATAGTATAAATTGTTTAAAATGATTAAAGGCATAAAAGACTACATAGAAACAGTAAGAAAATAAGACATTTGAAGAACCAGTAGATACTAAAAATACAAATAAACCTTCCATAAAGGGACAAGTCATTGGAATAAGAAGTTTAATGGATTAAACAGATTAGATACTGCTGAAGAGACTATAAAGTGAACTGGGAGCCAAACTTGAGGAAACTAGCCAAAATGTAGCATAGAAAAATATGAATATATTACTGACATTTTTTAAACTGCCAGGTTGGTATCACATATTACTTGCGAGTTGTTCGACTCTCGGAATGCCTTTCAGAAAATGAAGCAGTGAAGTTGGCCATCTGAACCAGTGCTGGAACGTGTAGTATGGCAGCCATTAGCCACATGTTGCTACTGAGCACTTGGATTGTGGTCAGTGTGACTGAGAAACTGAATTTTAACTTATATTTACTTTTAATTACTTTATATTCAGAAACTTATCCTTGATTGAATTATTAGAAAACTCTTGAGGTATGTTTGAAACTACTTAGGCATATAAATGTACTTTGTATGACAGTGTCTGAATTGAGATGTGCTGTTAAATGTGAAATATACATCAGATTTAAAGATTTAGTATGAGAAAAGTAAAATATTAAAAAGTGTTGAAATATTTTGAGTGTTATATAAATATATTATTCAAATTAATATCCCCTGGGCTTCTTAGCAATATGGCCAATAGAAAATTAAAAATGATATATATGGCTCATATTTGTTAGACAGCACTATTCTAGAACATACACTTAAATAAATGTTTGAGATTTGAATTAGTCCTTCAGATCTCAGGTGCTCAAAGTTGGAGAGTGGGGAGTGGGAGCTAAATAATCCATTTGAAGATAGCTATTGCTATTATAGGAAGCTGAATATGCAAGGAGTTATCTCTTTCTGTCACTAAAAACAAAGCCACTATAAGGACTCTGATTGCAAGTTGTGATCTGTTTTCCCTTAAGTTCCAGATAATGTGGCAGTGTTTAGGATGAGACAGTTGTGTCTACAATTATTAAAGTGATTATGAACATGGAAGGCGTACATATATATAACATGTATATACACACATATATACATGCATGTACATACATATACACGTACACGCACACATGTGTATATATTTTTGATTAGCTAAATATTTCTGGGTTTACATGTACTAAACAGTGTAGTTTTTGAAATACTCAAGATAAACTCAGACTCCACTGATTCTCATCCTCAGTGTGCATTGTATCATCTGGAGACCCTGTTATAACTGCCAACTTTGACCCAATGAGTGAATTTTTATTTTTTAAATTGCAATCTTTTGTTAGTTCATTCTTTTTATTTACCCATTAAATAAAAATTGGTAATACAAGATTTGAGCCAAGTGCTGTCAAACAACCTTGTTTCCACTGATTGGGTCTTCTCCTTCTTAGGTCCCTTACACTTGTCTTGTTTATACTATCAAGTATCAATAAATTATTGATACTATTAAAATCAATTATTTTATGACCTACTAAGAAAGAATGCTGCAGTTAAACTATGACACAGCATTGATTTTAAGATGCAGGCTTTAATCATTTTAAACAATTTATACTCCATTTCAGAAATGTTAAAAATGTGACAAATATGCATCCTTGGTGAAATATAGCACCAGTGTTCCATAGGTCTCACTTCTGAGACTCAGATTTTATACTACAGATGGACATCTTGACCTGGGTGGTACTTTCCCTTCCCCATACCTGAATTCATCACGGCTCCCCCAACTAACCTTTATTTTCTTCTGAATTCTCTCTCAGTAGGAGACACCATCTCCAGGTGATTCCGATACCGATGGTTCTCAGTCCACACTGAGAAACACTTCTTCAGAGAGAGCCTCTGTAAGTGTTGCTAGTGTTGCAGTCTTTAGGGCTGCCATCCAAGGGTTTGCTATTTCATTGTCAATGTTTTCTTTCAGGTAATTTACAAACATACTAGGTACATTCAACAGCCTCACAATGCATCCTTAAGGAACTACTAGAACTGATCAACGAATTCGGCAAAGTGGCAGGATATTTGGATATTGTCAAATATTGGGTATTTGCATAGGAAGCAAGCACATATGGTGGGCTAAAGATAGTTTATTCAATAAATGGTTTGGGGAAAACTGGACAGATATGTGCAGAAAAATGAAACTAGATGACCTTCTGACATTACACACAAAAATAAATTCAAAATGGATCAAAGACTTAAATGTTAGACCCCAACCATAAAAGTTCTAGAAGAAAATATAGGCAGTAAAATCTTGGACATTGTTTGTTGCAATATTTTATTGGACAGATCTCCCCAGGCAAGGGAAATAAAAGAAAAACTAAACACGACTATATCAAACTAAAAAGTTTTCGCACAACGAAGGAAATCATCAACAAAATAAAAAGACAAACCACAGAATGGGAGAACATATTTGCTGATATATCTGATAAGGTGTTAATATCCAAAGTTTATAAAGTACTTACAACTCAACACCAAAAAAACAAACAGTGCAATTAGAAAATGGGTGAAGGACCTGAACAGACACTTCTCCAAAAAGGACGTACAGATGGCCAATGGACATATGAAAAGACGCTCAACATTACTAATCATCAGAGAGGTGCAAATTAAAACCACAATGAGATACCTCAGAATAGCTATCATCAACAAGTCAACGAATAGTAAGTGCTCGTGAGGCTGTGGAGAAAGGGGAACCCTTTTATACTGTTGGTGGGAATGCAGATTGGTGCAGCCATGGTGGAAGGCAGTATGGAGATACCTCAAAAAGTTAAAAATGGGTCTGCCTTTTGATCCAGCTATCCCACTTCCAGGACTGTATCTGAAGGAACCCAAAACACTAATTCGAAAGAACATAAGCACTTCTATGTTCATTGTATTTACAATCACCAAGATACGGAAGCAGCCCAAGTGTCCATCTATAGATGAGTGAATAAAACAACTACAGGACAACTACGGGCACAATGGAATACTACTCGGCCATAAAAAAGAAAATTTTACTCTTTGTGATAGTATGGGTGGACCTGGAGAACATTATGCTAAGTGAAATAAGCCAGTCAGAGAAAGACAAATACCATATGATTTCACTCTTATGTGGAATCTAACGAATAGATTGAACTACCACGGAAAATGGGGACAGATTCACATGGAGAGCAGGATGACAGCTAGTTGGGCAGCGAGGGGAGGTGAGGAGCTGGAGGGATTGAGCAAAAAGAGAAAAGGACTCATGGACATGGACAACAGTGTGGTGATTGCTGGGGGGAGGGTGTTATAAGGGGACTAAATGGTAATTGAGAAAAATACAATAAAGATTAAAAAAAAAAAACCCCTAGCATCCAGTATATGCCAATGAAATTAATTTTAATGAGGATCTTACTTATATTTTTAAAAAAAGGACTGTATTAGACTTTTTTATTTAAAGAAGTGCCTGTTTGATCCTTATCTTAAAACCTTCTCCTTATTTTAGACAAAATATTACCAGCTTGTGCTTCAATATTTAAATATTCATCCCATTAAACCCTTCACTAAAGCATCACTTTTATTCTAACTTGTAGGAAGAAACTCTGTTCTGGGTGTGACAAAAAGGATACAGGAAGGAGTCGTCAAATGGCAACCACTTAGTTCCAGTAACAACCATCTTGAGACGTTTTTATGCTGGAAAAGAACCCCACTCATTTCTGCTCCCTAAAATGAGTGCAATCGTGACTCAGTGTCACTGCTAAGTGAATAAATGTGGAATGTGTTACACTTAATCTGTACGTTCTCAGGGTACTGCACTCTATTTTTATTATTTAATCAGAATGAACCCATTAATATACCATACCTACCTCTAAAGCATCAATATTCTCCATAAAATCAAAATGACCCATTTAAAATCTGTAAATGGTTTAATTTGGTGTCTTAATAGAGTTGAGACCAAGAATAAAAATTCTGATAACACCTTTTTTTTTTTTACAAAAAACGCTTTATTTAAAAATATGATTTTTGTTTAAAAAAAGAGACAACTTTTATATATAGTTGTTTAGTTTAGAAACAGTCAAAAACACAATAAAATAAACCCAGATTTAGAAATTATGATTTGTAACATACACAATACTGGTGGTAAACAAGATAGTTTAAATATGCGATTCTTTCATTATTAATGAAATGTGATTAATTCACATTGGTTAAAGCCAGTGGTGGGGACTAAAGAAAAGGTCTTGTCTGAATTCTTTCCTCTTCAAGAACTGGCAGCCGCCCTCCCTGGCAGATACAGGAACGGCAGCAGCGAGGCAGTGTATTCTTATTTCTTTCAGTGCTTGTGTCCAAAAATACAGCTCTACCACTTTTTGGTCTATTTTTGTCTTTAAATTTTTTTTATGTGTGGCTATAGCACCTGGTCATCTATACCAGGCATTTTTTTTTTTAATTTTTTTAAATGGATGTTCTTAAGGACAAGAAGCATGAACTGCTATTGACAGCACAGGGCTCAGAGCTAGTGCCTTTAGGACATCCACACCCAACAGGATTTTGGTCTCCCAGTCGGCACTCTGAGCAGCTACGGACTGATTTTTTTAGCACGGTACTGAAATATTTCAAACCACATTCACGCATCTGATACAGATTGGTAATAAAGCTGGAGAAATGGTTTGTCAAACTAAAGTGCTATTAGCTACTACATTCAAGAGGCTATCTTGATTTCACAATCTTAAATTTTTAAACTTTAAAAAAAAGCCAACTACAGCCACTGCTTCTCAAACTGGGGAACCCTAGCCATTTTCCTGGATTGCGAATTTTACTCAAAGATTTAGAAAGAAGTTTAAAACTTTTCTAATCTTAAAAGCTTTGTTAAATGTATTCACAAGCCAAATCAGAATAATTTTAAAGAAGTTACAAGTTGATATTGTGTTCTTTGTCCCATCTCCTATCAGGGGTATTTCAGTAGTAACATCTGTGAAGCAATAACCTAAGACACCCTGATTTCTGACAGTACAGACAGGTTCTTACTGACAGTAAATACAAATAAAATCAAAGTTCTGACTCATTCTCTTGAGTTTTACCTTCAAAAATAACATAATTCTCTCATAGACAGACCAGGAATAAAGTCAAGGAAAGAACTCTGGGTTGATTTCTATTTTACATTGTTTAATAATTCGAGGAACGCTGCAGTCAGAGAAGATTGCTGGCTTACAATGAAAAATAAACAACATCTGCCACAAAAATAGAGGAACCCCTGAATCCAAAAGACTAGAACTTGACCCACTGGAAATAACGAAAGCAGTAATCGTGGGTGGTTTTATCCTTCTCTCAGAGTCACATTAAAATACTTCATCCCTGTTCCTTCTCTTTTTGTTGAAAGGTAAGTACAAAGTAACTTTCTGAGTTACATGCCATTATTACCTCCTTCGGAACCCCAAATCCACCAGGGATTCTTTCCCAACTCCAAAGGGGCCCTTTCAATATGTCTTGGGGATAAGCCCAAACTGCCCTGTCAAATACAAAATTGATGGTCATTCTCTGTATAAATAATACCTATAAAGAACAGATTAAAGTTGCCAATGAAATTATATGAGACAAATTTACAAAGTTTTTTTAAAAAACAATGTATATCAACTTTATAAGGTCATGTAAGGAAATGATAATCTGTAAATAAAGTTATCATCCCACACATTTAACAATTAAATACTTAAATATGGTATTGGATCAAAAATAATCCTAGGTAGTTTAAGGATTAGTCTCATTAATCCCACAATTTAATGAGACCATCCCAACCACATGTTATGACTTTAGATGTTTCATGAGGATGCCACACTGCACCTATGCACACTTTATCATGAGCTTTAAACCGACTGTAGAGTTTTGTGGTCTTCCAGTCCCAGATGTTTAATTTTCCATTGCCATCTCCTGAAATTACATAGCTACAATGGGAAGAAACATAAATTCAAATTACTCAAACACTTCAAACTGTAAATGAAGAACAGAGAAAAAGTTTATCTTTTTTACTTTAACATAAAAAAATCAATGTGACTATATATATACTGTAATACTCAGAACAAGACAGAGCATAAAGCAGTCCATAATTTAAACTTCTACCAAAACCCATCCCCATTGAGCACCAATCTAAGAGTAAAAAATAATTTTTAACTTAAGACTGAGACTCACAGGGCCACAATGAATGGGATAATAGCACAATCACTCTCTGGATAGTCAGAAACAGTGTAGGGAAACCAATTTCATACAGAGCCAGCAAACACATTTAGACCCTTTCCACTATAGTAGAGTCTACCACCTTCAAAATTACTTTTTGGCTCCAATACCTTTTGAGTACATCTAAGACTGACTCAGAGGTAGGAGTCTAAGGTCCAATTATCAGGCTAAACATAAAAAGCTATAGGGATCTGTGAATGATTTACAACTATATATTTTAGCTGAGAATGGGGGCATGAATGCAGAGTTTCACTTAGAAAGACTATGTAGGCCTCACAAATCTAGTGTGATCTAGAATTATTCAGAAGTTGGATTTAAGATTTCAGCACAGAAAAGATGTAGTGAAGCTGTTAACTTCAACAATGCAATACAGAATTAATTCTTCCGGTGTTCATTCAATCACAGCAATATGGCGATTACAGTCTTCCAAATCTTGCTTAGAAAAGCAGAAAGAAAATGAGGCACTGCCTATTTAGACAGGGATCTATGATGTGGTTAAAGGGCACAGGACTGAACAATATGAGGAAATATACGAAAGAACTTGCCCTATTACCTGGCATTTTGACAATCTGCATATTTCTCATACAATTACAAATGTGAATGTGATACGTAAAGTGTTATTATTATTTGTACAACAGAAGTTTATATCATCACATTTGAATATGAGAATACATGAGAAGATTTAAACTTACCTCATGTCTGGTGAAAAGTCCACTTGACAAGCATAGCCTGCTACCATATGGCCCTTAAAAATTTTTTTCTTATTTAATCTAAATCTGTTTTGTGCTCCAAAAATTAAGATTTGGTTGTCCATTGATTGGCATGCTAGCCATTTCCCTGTAAATTCAAGAAATGAGACATGTCAGACAAAAACTGAAAAATTCAAAAAGAATTTTTATTTTAAATATATTCAGAAAGTAATACTCTTTTGTTCCCAACTACTTTATACTAATAGGAAGATAAATTTACCGTACCACCTGTGAAGTGTAACAAATTTGTTGCTGGTGAGCAGTACTTATATATAAAGTAATGGAATTTGCTCATACAATCCTGTCATTAGTACTCCTCATATTTAAACTTTTTTTTGGTTTTGTTTAAATAAGGATATGCAGATATTCTGGGTTTTAGTATTAACAGAACTAAAATTTATATGAAATGAAATTACTCTGTATTAAATATAGGGAACCATATTTAGAACCACAGGGAGAGGCTTCTCTGTTAATTATAAAAAAGGAAAGATCAACTTTAGGTGAGAAAACACAGGATTATTAAATAAAACTCTAAAAAAAAATGATTAAAAAAATTTTAGTAACTGTTGTTGAAAGGTCACACTGCTTTTTTCTAGCCAGGATTTCCCAAAGCCCCTCGATACTAAATTGCAGGGTCTTTTGTGTCCTGTATACTTGCAGGCATTAGGAGCTAAGGCAATGATCCCAACCGTGCTCACGGTCTGAGGGGGAAGGAGCCTTGTTCAAGGCAGGCGCCATATTTGTGATGTATACTTTAAAAATACACTACATGAAATGTATATGCAGTGTAAAATGTGACAAAGTATACAACATGGTGATTATTAAAACAGGACCCAGTTAGGTTGCTCCTCTCATAAAAATGATAGGGCATTTGACAAAAATGGTTACTGATTTGCCTATGGCAGATGCCCCAATACAAGAGCAAACTACTTCTTGCCTTCTCGTCCTTGTTCTACACTCACAGTAATTCTGTGAGTTGACAGTGGCTTTGATGACAATGTTGCCCAAACATCAGACATTCTACTTTAATACCCTCATGAAGAGCTATAATTATATCAGTATACTGTCAGTACATCTGCAGTACAAATTACCTTGTACTTAAAAGGCAATGCCTTACTGAACAGAAAACAGTATTAAATAGATGTATCTTTTTTATTTTGCCTGAGAAAATATTTTATAGTGAATTGCCAAGATGTTCTCATTATGGGGTACTAGACCAAAATTTTCTATTCCCTGAAAGAAAAAGAATTCACAATAAATCACGAAATGAGTTGTGGAACACGATTCTGTTGGAAGGAGAATTATTTTTAAAAAAATTCATTCTCAGATGGAAATACTTAGATGCATGTCAATGTTATTTGCAAATTGTTTCTTTTTTTATTATTTTAAAAAAGAGACTGGTGTGGTGACGCACATATGAAAACCAATGATTATTTCTAATAATGAAAATATTTCCTTATACAGTATGGCACTGTGACAGAGCTCAGAGAGAACTGCCAAGGATCTTTTGACCAGAAATCACACCATGCCTTAGAAGCTCATTTAAAAATACATTCTATCTACTAACTCACCATTTGGAGACAAAGTCACCGCAGGCATTGAGTGCATACTGGGTTCTGCTATATACTTGAAATCCACAGGGATATCCCTAAGTATTAAAAATAGCATAACAGAATAAGTAATTTTTAAAAAGTACCTTTAGAAGAATTATCCCTAAACCAGAACAGATATTCTTGAAATGTTATATTTAATAACCTTTCATGAAACTTCCTGGGGGAAGAAAAATCACAAAGTGACATTCTATTGTAAATCTTTTACTTCACAAATGACTTTCTGTAATAATTATAACAGTGTCAATGGTTTAGTTTTTAAACTCTATTTGATTTAAACTTTGGTCTTTGTGTTAAAAAAATCTGTTACTAAAACTTCTTTAATAATGAGCTCATCTAAAAATGTATCATGGTAGGCAGAAGCAAGGTGTCTGAGGCAAGCCTACAGGGAAACACTCTTATTATACCTGCCAGTCAACCTTTACTTTACTCTGCAAGTAGGTGAGAATGCTAAAGAGCCTTCAACAATGCAAGTGGAGGGTAAAGCTGTACAGGGATCTACAAGCAGGTCGAGCCCCTCCAGAAATGATGAGATTTCAGGATGGGTAAGAAAGTGTTTGGTACCTAGACACCTTCCATTTTCATTTTACATGTAAAATATTACAAATGTATACAGTACAGGAGAAATAGCATTAAAAAATTCAAATGTGAATGATATAAAAGATAAAACAAAGCAAAAAAATCCAAAACCTAGTACCTAAATTTAGGATCAAAAGTTCAAAGTGCCTTTTCATTTTTAATATTTTCCATGATAAAAAATCCCTCAGTAATTCTGAAAGATTTTGGTCTTGTTTTTCACGAAAGACCAAAAATGTTTTTAAAGAGTAATGTGTGGAAAATGTAATCTCATGTTATCTCAGAATACAAAGTAGCAATTTCAAACTATGGTTTAAGTTCCAAGACTTTAATTAAAGGGAAAATAATAATATAAAAAACAACAATTTGCCTTTAAGTAAGGATTTTCTCTACCTGTCCAGAAGAAGCAAATGATTAAAAAAACTATCAGGATTTGGGTTAGAGGCAAACATTTTCAGGTACAACCTGGAGAACAGTATCATTTATCAAACCTCCAACTCTTTACAAATCTAAGGTACCAGTGAAAATTGACATTCAGAAGGACGCAAATTTATTCAAAGGAGCCTCAATTTGAAAAAGTTGCAACTATTTTCCCCTCTTAATATTTATTATTAGTGGTTAACAATTTTATAACTTGAATTAAAACATAAGTGGATTCTCTAAATTAAATTACCCATAGTCCAGATTCATGTCAATCCAATGTTTTACTAAAGGTAAACAAAAAATTTAAACAGATCCCTTATTTCAATGACTCTTGGTATAAGCTCTAAAACAAGACATTAACCTGAACACCCTGTGGCCTTTATTACTAGTAAAAACATCTGCTATGCAGTTATATTTAATGAACACAACACTATTTTCTAATTAGAAACTGTAATTCAGTATAATACACTAGTAACATATATCTTACAAATAATCTTCAGTGTGGAAATGAAATCATTTAAAAAACCCTTAAAAAATCTATGAAAATTTAAAGATAAAAGATAAACAACAGTATCGACCTCTGTAAATTTTTCTCTTAAAAATATTTTAACAACATAAAAACCATTGGGAGAAAACATGTCTATGACATCGTATGAGTTTTGCCAATTAGAATACCACAGGCTGTTTAATATCTAATTAAAATCTCTTAATTTCCTTTAAAACTGTACAGTATTGCTTAAGAAAACCAGGTTTCCTTTGACTGGTTTTCTGGTATCAGTGTGCTACTCTAAACAGGTACAGGGTATAACAGTTTAACAAATCCCACTGATCTGAAGGCCCCAGTGATAATTTTCCTACTGTAGGCGTCAGTTCTCATTTTAAGGTGGTCAGGGCATCCCTTTCTCTCCCAAGCACGATGCCAGAATCGCCAGTAACTGATTTTGGCTATGGCTGTATGTGGTGAAGGCAGTTCTAGGGTCCTGAGGTAGCTTTGCTTCCTACTTGTCTTTATATCAAGGCTGATCCTCACATTTATTGCTTTCTGGCTATTCAATCTGGATACAAGTTATCCTCTCTCTCCACCAGACCCTTCATTCATCCAGCTATCCATCCATCCATATGATTAAGAGCTCAAGTTCTGGATGTTTTATGTAAGCCTCATGGTATTCACAAAGCAAAAACTAGTAACAGACATGTAGAAGAGAAAGAGAAAGGAATCGAAGCATACCACTACAGAAAATCAAATGATAAAAGAAAGAAGGAACAAAAGAACTATAAAACAATCAGACAACAAAAAACAAAATGGCAAGAGTAAGTCCATAATTTAAATTTACATTTACTAAATAGTAGGGGGAGGTTAAGAACAGTATAGGAAATGGAGCAGCCAAAGAACTTATATGTATGACCCATGGACATGAACTAAAGGGCAGGGGGAAATGCTGGTGAGGGGGGGGTGCAGGGTGGAGGGAGATAAAGGGGAGAAAAAAAATGGGACAACTGTTAATAGTATAATCAATAAAATATACTTAAAAATAAATTTACATTTACTTTTAAGTATAAATGGACTAAATTTTCCAAAAGATACAGAGTGGCTTAATGGATTAAAAAACAAAACAAAACAAAACAAGAACTACCTTATATGCTGCCTACAAGAGACTCACTTCAGTTTTAAGGATACACATAGATTGAAAGTGAAGGGATAAAGATATTCCATGCAAATGGAAACCAAAGGAAAACAGAGAAAGTTACACTTACATCAGAAAAAATAGACTTTAAGCCAAAAACTGTAATAAGAGACACAGAAGGTCATTATATGATGGTAAACGCGTCAATTCATCAAAAGGATAAAATAGTTGTAAATGTTCATGTACCCAACATTGCAGCAACTAACTATATAAAGCAAATATTAATAGACTTGAAGGGAGAAATAACTTGCAATACAATAATAGTAGGGGACTTCAATATCCCATGTTCGACAATGGAGATAGATCATCCTGACAAAATCAACAGAAACACTGAACTTAAAAACAACATGTTAGGCCAGGTGGACCTAACAGATGTATGCAAAACATTCCACCCAACAGCAGCAGAAGACACATTAGTCTCAAGTGCATAAGGAACATTCTCCAGAATAGATCATATATTAGGTCACAAAACAAGGCTTAATAAATTTGAGAAGTCTGAAATCATATCAAGCATCTTTTCTGACAATAATGATAAGAAACTAGAAATTACAAGAAGAAAACTGGAAAATTCACAAATACGTGGCGGTTAAATAAGATGCTGCTTAACCAAAAAGGGGTCAAAGAAATCAAAAGGGAAATAAAAAAATCTTGAGACAACTGAAAATAAAAGCAAAACAGAACAAAACTATAGGATGCAGCAGAAACAATTCAAAGAGGAAAGTTTATAGTGATAAATACCTACATTAAGAAAAAAAATCAAAGAAAAAAGAACAACCTAAGCCCAAAGTTAGTAGAAGGAAGGAAATAACAAAGACCAGAGAACAAGTAAGTGAAATAGAGACTAAAAAGATAACAGAAAAGACCAATATGGGGCAGTGAATCCACAATACAGTGCACAGATGATGTGTGTAGAATTGTGCACCTGAAACCTGTATAATTTTGTTAAGCAGTGTCACCCTAATAGATTCAATAAAAGAAATCAATGAAACAACTTTAAAAAAAAGATAAATAAAACTGACAAAAACTTATCTAGACTAAGAAAATATCAAGACATAAACAAATAAAATTAGAAACAAAAGGAGGCTTTAACAACTGATAATACAGAAACACTAAGGACTGTAAGAATACTATGAACAATTATATGCCAACAAATTAGATTACCTAGAGTAAAAAGATAAATTCCTAGAAACGTACAATCTACCAAGAGTGAATCGTGAAGATGATTCATTGATTCATCCTGAAATGATGAATCAATGTTGAAAGAGAAAATCTGAACAGATCAATAACAACTAAGGAGAGATGAAGTAATCCAAAACCTTTCAACAACAAAAATGTACAGGGATAGATGGCTTCACCAATGAACTATACCAAACATTTAAAGAAGAATTAGTATCAATCCTTCTCAGGTTCTTCCCCAAAATAGAAGAGAACACTTCCAAGCTCATTTTAAGGGGCCACAGATGCAAAAAGTCAACAAAATATTAGAAAATGAAACTTAGCAGCACAATGAAAGGATTATACACCATGACCAAGTAGGATTTTTCCCTGGGATGCAATGATAGTTTTGAATATATACGAATCAACATATGTGATACACCACAATAACGAAGTGAAGGGTAAAAATCATATGATTATCCCGATAGATGGAGAAAAAATAAATTACAAACTTCAGCACCCTTTCATGATAAAAAGCCTCAAAAAACTGGGTACAGAGGGAACATAACCATATGTGAAAGCCCACAGTAAATATACTCAACAGTGAAAAGCTGAAAGCTTTTCCTATCAGATCAGGAAAAAATAAGGTTGTCCACTCTTACCACTTTTATTCAACATAGTACTGAAAGTCTAAGCCAAAGTAGTTAGGCAAGAAAAAGAAATTAAAGGCATCTAAATCAAAAAGGAAGAGGTAAAATTCTTTCTGCTTGTCGATGATATATTAGTTAAGAAAACCCTAAACACTCCACCAATAAAAGTGTTAGAACTAATAAATAAATTCGGTAAAGCTGCAGGGTACAAAACCAATATACAAACATTAAACTACTGGGAAGAAAAAATAGGAAAACAATCCCATTTACAACAGCATAAAAAACAATAAAATACTTAGGACTAAATTTAACCATAGCAGTGAAAAATTACACACTGAAAACTATAAAACATTGATGAAAAAAACTGAAGACATAAATAATTAGAAAGATATTCCATGTTCACAAATCAAAGGAATTAGTATTGTTAAACTGTCCATAACACCAAAAGTTATTTACAGATTCAACACACTACATATCGAAATTCCAATGACATTTTTTATGGAAACAGAACAATCCTTAAATTTGTATGAAACAACAGTAAGACTTTAAGCAATCCTGAGAAAGAAAAACAAAGCTGGAGTAATCATATGTCCTGATTTCAAACTATAATACAAAGCTATAGTAATCAAAACAGTTTGGTATTAGCATAAAAACAGACATAAGGATCAAATGGAACAGAACTGAGAGCCCAGAAATCCATAGACGGGGGAGGTAAACTATTACCCGGGAGGGGGTAAACTCATGTGTACACGGTCAATTTTCAGCAAAGGAGTCAAGAACATACAATTAGGACAGGACAATCTCTTCAATAAATGGTGTTGGGAAAACCTGGTATCTACAAAGAATGAAATTGAACCCCTATCTCACATCAACTCAAAATGGATGAAAGATCTGAACTTATATAAGACCTGAAACTAAAACTCCTGGGAGACGAAATAGGGGATAAGCTCCTTGATGTTGGTCTTGGTGATGATTTTTTGGATTTGCTATCTTCAGCAGGCAACAAAAGCAAAAATAAACAAGTGGGGTTACTTCAAAGGAAAAAACTTCTATACAGCAAAGAAAATCACCAATAGAATGAAAAGCCAACCTAGGAAATGGGAGAAAATATTTGCAAACCAGTATCTGATATGGGGTCAATATCCAAAATATGTAAGGAACTCACCGAACCAGCTGCAAAAAAACTAAATTAAAAAATGGGCAAAAGACTTTATACAGACATTTTCCCACAGAAGACAAACATGCAACAGGTATATGAAAAAGTGGTCAATGTAACTAATCGCCAGAAAAATGCAAAGCAAAACCACAATGAGATATCCCCTTACACCGATGGTTACTATCTCAAAGACAAGAGATAACAAATATTGGTGAGGATGTGGAGAAAAAGGAACACTTATACACCACTGGTGGGAATGTAAACTGGTGTAGCACTATGGAAAAGAGTATGGAAGTTCCTCAAGAAATTAAAAATAGAACTATTATATGGTCCATTGATCCTCCTTCTGGGTATGTACTGAAAGGAAAAGAAATCCCTATATCAAAGGGACGTCTGTACTCCCATGTTCAATGCAGCATTATTCACAATAGCCAAAGTACGGAAACAACCTAAGATATCTGTCAATGGATAAAGAAAATGTGGCTTTTACATGTACAAAGGAATATTATCTAACCTTAAAACTGAAAGAAATTCTGCCATTTGTGACAACATGGATGAACCTGGTGGGCATTACGCTAATTAAAAATAAGCTGGACAGAGAGAGACAAATGCTGCATGCTGCCACTTTTATGCGCATTCTTAAAAAAGGAAAAATTGAACTCAAAGACGCCAAGATTAGAATGGTGGCTGCCAGGGACTACGAAGGGTAGGGAAAAAAGCTGAGTACAAACTAAAAAGGGTACAAAGTTTTAGTTGTAAGATGAATCAATGGCTGAGGACCTAATAATGTATACAATGGGGTGACTACAGCTGATGCCATATTGTATACCTGACATTTTCTGAGACTTAGAACCTGAGTGTTCTCACCAAACAAAAGATAAACATGTGAGGTAATGCATATATTAATTGAGTGGGAATTCTTTCACAGTGTACATCAAATCATTATGTTATACACTTTAAATATATTATAATTTTATTTGTCAATATACCTCAATAAAGCTGAAAAAAAAAAAAGAACTCAAGCTTTGGAATGATTTTGATCCAACGTAAAATGCTTAGTGTGCTTGACACATAGGTTACAATATCATTAATAATTATGATAATAAAGATTTCCTTAGATATTCAGCACCTATTATATGCCAGGCACTGTGTTGGTGTTGGGGACGTGTGCAGAGCAGACACAGGTCTTTTTCTCACGGTTAAGAGCTTGTCAGAGAAGAGGAACAAAGAGCAAGGGCTACAAAGCTATGGGGAGCAAAGGGTAGTGCGGGGTGTCAGTGGACAGGAGACTTTCTTCACGTGAGGACTGGTCAGGGAGGCTCCCACAGCAAGTGAGGATTCAACCGAGACACAAAAAAGTCATCATTTTACAATCAGATAGTACTCTGAGTCTTGGGAGTATTTCCTAAGCTCTGAGAAGGAAAAAAAAGGCTTAACAACACCACCACTTAATTTAATCAAAATATTCTGCTGACCAATGCTAATTTAGAAAAGAGACACAAGTGTTCTAAAAGCCTTGTGACTGGTACATCATTTAAATGTTTATCAATTTCTTTTATATCGCTCCACATTTTAGAAATGGAGCTGAAATATCACCTGAAGACAGAAACATCTGAAAGGTATATATAATTAAACAGTTAAAGTCTAATGACAAAATAAGTTTATGGATGTTCATTCTCCAGAGTATTGTGTAAATGGTCTAAGGTGACTTTATAAAATTTGGTGTCCAAACCAGATTCTTCGCAGGTAACAACACTTCTGAAGAAAGACCTCAGTTACAAGACAGTCTCAAATCACGGACCCTAAGGATGATGTTAAGGCTTTATTGGAGGTAATTTGGAGGGGTGTACTGGTGGTTAGTGTGGGAGAAACTGCAGTTAAATTACATGGAATTTTCAATTACCCAAACTGCCCTGACAATGGTTAGGGACCTGCTCAGCTCCCTGAAGGGGCCCAGGTTTAGGGGGAAACTACTGGCTTTAGTTCAAGGCTTCCCACTTCTTAAAGGAGAGCACCTTCTGGGGGTGGGGAGACATATCCCTTCAAGGCTGTATGTAACCATGACTGAGCTGTGCTTCAAAACTGGCTATAAAAACAGGTTCCATTCAAACATTTATTTTAACAAGATTATTATGCATTTCTTTGGAAATAAATTATAAAACATGATCTATGATACTTAGTAAATTTAGCTTTAGTATTTCTTGACTCAGAAAAGCATTTTCAACCCCCTCTAAGAAAGCAAAATTAACCAATATATTCTGATTATATTCTATAAGTGAAGCATTTGTTTCCTACTATATGGACTATAAATGGCAGGACACAAAGATGACATGGGGCAATTTCCAGTACTGAATAGTCAAAATGTAGACATTTTAAAAAATTAAGAGATTATTTCAATATTTTCTTTGGGTTGGTTCTGAGGCTAGGATCTTATGCTCAAACTCTAGCATAACCTATACAGTCTACACATTTGTGGCCCCTACTTCTCATCGGTCATTTTGCAAAGATGACTAAGAATAAAGAATGTAAGACTGCGCTATACAAATTTTTCACCACTGCCAGAAAAATTACTGAAAATACAATCCTTTAGACAGATTCTCCAAAGACTACGAAAAGTTCAATTTTCTAAAAAAGATTTTGTTTATTTGTGGGGGTGGGGGGAATGGAGCGAGAGAGAGATGGAGAGAAACATCGATCGGTTGCCTCTTGTATGTGCCCTGACTGGGGATCAACCCTACAACCCAGACATGCGCACTGACTAGGTATCGAACTGGCGACCTTTCGCTTCTTGGGACAAAGTCAAACCAATTGAGTTACACCAGTCGGGGTGCATGTTTAAATTTTTATTTCCGTATTCTCGATTATTAAGTAGTTAAAACAGTTTGGCAAGCCACAAATCACAGTTTTGAAAATATTCAATTGGCTGCATATTCTCAGGGTTTGTCTTTGGTCACAAATTTTTAAATTGCTTGCTTTATGTAATCAGATTTTCTACTGACAGAAACTCACCATTCCCAAACTCTTAGGCTCTTATCATCAGATGTACTCACAAATCTCCTGTTTTCATCAACAAAAACAATGGTGTTGACAGCTCCTAAATGCCGATCATATTCCTGCACAATTTCTCCACTTCGAATGTCCCACTGTGTATCAAATGAGAAGCGGTAAAGACAGAAGTGGGACAGATTAATGAAAACAAACAAAGATCATAATTATGAAAAGTGGGAAAAAACAAGGATTTCCAACATCCTATTTTTATGAATATACTGTTTTCTATTAAGAAGAGCATCAACAATCCTTAAAAGTAGCAAACATTAGACAAGTTAATATTCCTTCTTCTGTCCCCTCATACAACACAAAGTTCAGGAATCTTAAAAATACTGTGAAAAGACTTACTTGCACAATCTTTTTATCAGACATCCCAGCCACAAAGAGATTTTGCTTATCTTCATCAGGATTAAATTTGACACAATAGGGTACTTTTCGGTTTGTAAATCTTGATATACACTGTCCTAAAACCAAAGATCCAAGTTAAAATAGGCAAAATAAATTTGACCACTTAAAGATAAGCCCGGGATTAAGATCTAGAGATTACTTGCTTAATAAATTCTGATGAAAGGCAGCCTGCTTGCTCTTTATTGTAAACGATATTGCTCTTTTTCATGGATTTCTAATGATTAAAATAATTTTTTCAAAAGTAAATGTGCCATCAATTACAGAACAGATAAAGGTCTCCAGGCGATTATGATGTGCAGCCAGAGTTGAGGACCACTGCTAAAGAGATGACGAGTGAGGGCTTTGACATTAAAAAGGTCTTACTATGAACCCAATTTGGCTACTTACTTGCTGTGTGACCTTGAAAAAGTTACCTCTTTAAACCTCTCTATACTCTCTGTTTTCTCCTCTATAACAACAGTAGTACTTTATCACATAGGGATATTTTAAGGATTGAATGAGAAACTAGATAATAAGCACTTAGCATGACTGGTAAACAAAAAGTATTTAGTAAATGTTAGCTATTATTTTTACCCTTAAAACACAGCAAGATGAAAGATGGTTCTTTAATTATGTAAATTTATACTAGCCACAATGTACTGATGCAATTCATATATCCGTGAATACATGAAACTAACTGGACCACGGAAGTTTAACTACATTTTAGTCAATCTGGGCAATTAAGTTTTGTTCTGTCCATAAGACATCTACTGTGCTTCTGTTACATGCAAGGACAAGTGCTAGGTGATGTAAGGGAACAAAAAGATCAATGAAATAGACTATGGAAGATTTCAAATGTCCTTGTTTATCAATATGTTTCCTTTATAAACTGCATTTGGTAGAAACAAAGTTTCACAGTGAAAGACCAACTTACACAGCTGAGTTTCAACTCTACAAACAAATGTGGTAAGTCAGTGATAGGTGAATTAGCAGTTAGAGAAGGTACCATTTCGCCAAAGAAGACCAGACACATATTTCATTTTAAAATACTAATTTATAAGATAAGTATCTATTAGAAGAAGTGAGGTCATACCTGTTTCTGTGTCCCAGAGCTTAAGATACCTGTCATAAGCCGCACTGAGGAACTGTGTTCCTGCAGTATTAAAGCAGATGTCCCTAACAGCTTTGCTGTGACCTAAAGACATAGACAATAGAAATGTAGGTGAAGTGTGTTCTTTTAAAACATAAACACCGTAAGAAAAGAGTATTAAACAGTGTTTTCCAAGCCATGCTGTGAGTCAAAAATTACTGGGACCCCATCCCCTGATTTTACTGACTCGGTTGGTTTTATGTGGGCTTGGGAATATAGGTGGCCCCCGGCCGCAACCTTCAAAACTCTCCTCAGGTGATTCTGATGAGTAACATTTAGGTAAGAAGCAAGAGAAAAGATCTAACATTTTTAAAGTCCATCATGGCAATCTCTTAATATGTAATATATACAACTGATGACTGAACAGCTAAGAATTTAAGGAAACATAATAGGCCAATTACTGCCAACGAAAGGGAATGACTAGTGACATTTTGGAGGTTCACTGTCAGCTTACTCACTAAGCTGTAAGTAAAAACAGAGTGACCTAAACCTCCTCAAGGCCATGAAAAAAATCACAGCCCTTATTCAGTAACTGCATAATTGTGTGACCACATTAGCAAATTTCACGGAAGTGGATTTAGAATCCAAGACTCTGTCTTTTCGAAAACAAATATTAACTTCTATTTTGTTTTAGGATAACATTTTGACAAGAGAATAATTTTAAGGTGCTTTGCTTGGAAATCAATCTTGCCAGACCAATCAGCTCTTCTGACAGTTACAAGGACAAATAAAACGTGGCTAAGCGAAAGCAGAAACTTTCGTATTTTTTACCACCCCAGCATGACTAAGCTGCTAAGTACAACTGTGCACAATGTGGGTGGCACAAACTGCCAACCATACACAGCAGCCCTGAACTACCACCACCAACCAATGGGCTCTGAGGAGGTACCATGTGTCATGGCAATTAGGTAATTTTTTCTATAACAGGAGTCCCAGTTAAGAGCTGCTATCACCTTCCTAAGCAGGAAAGTGTCAGTTTTTCACTGAAAAACTGTCTGCCAGTGCAGGGAAGACAAATGGGGACCACATCCCCTACATCTGCAGGAAGCATTTTGTTCCCTGCATGCCACTGAGAGTCTTCCCATGAATCTTTCTTTAGGCAGCTACGGTATCTCTGGCAGTATTTATTTGTGCAGTGAGGCCCTAGGATCATACAGCACTGCACAAGACACTCCCACTTGGATCTAAAAATGGAGCCCCTAAGATTCACACAAATACTGTTTCAATGCAATACAGTTATATCTGGAAGCATTCACACAAAATTTGACAGACGCTATAAACTATTCTCTACCAAAAAGGTTAGTCCCCCACAAAGTTGTCCTCTGTTTGACTCTCTTCTTTGCTTCAAGTTCTCTCAATTTCATCTTTTCTATGCCTTAGTGCCAATTCCCAATCTCTCTTCAAATCTTAACATCTGGCTGGCTAATTGCTTACTAGACATTTTCATCTCAAAACCCCAAGGGCAGCTCAAATTCAACGAGTCTCAAACCTAGCATCCTCCTCTGTTCACTTTTTTACTGTATGACACTGGCATTCATCCTGATGTCATCTGGGAGTCACCCTAGATTCCTGCCTTACTCTTATCATTCACATCCAGTAAGTCCCATTGATCTTAACTCCTGATTAATTCTTTCCTCTCTATCTCTGCTGCTTTAGTTCAGGCTCTCACCATCTCTAATCCAGACTGATGAAATAAATTTGTAATTCACTGCCCTGACTCCAGGCCTGCTCCATTAAAGCACCCTCCAGCTGCCACTGTGATCCTTGTAAACTTCAAACCTGATGGTGTTGCTTTCCTGCAAAAACTATTTATTGTCTGGCTTCCCAAAACCCTCAGGATAGAGTCTAAACTCCTTTATAACAGTACACACAATCCTCCATACTCTGCCCCTTCTTTTTCTGTTTTTCTCACCATTATCATCCCACACCCTGGCAATTCTGAAATATAAGTGGTTCCCCCAAAGCAGCATGCTTTCTCATACCACTTTTGCTTTTGCTGCTTGCTCTTCCTAGTTCTCTTTCTTTGTCTATGTGGGGAGACTTATTCCCTCTTCAAGACTCAAGTCTATGGAGATTTTCATTCATATTGCTGCAGAAAAATTATGGTCTATGATGATAAAAAATTTTAAAAGTCTTTCCAAACAGTTATAGTCAGGGAAAAAAAGAAGCATTACCAATAAATGTTCGCAGACAACGCCTGTCTCCATAAACCTCCCACAGCTGGGGGAAAAAAAACACAAATAAATATTAAATTTAATACTAGACTCTGATAAAATGACAACTTTCAATCAGTAACAGCAGCCATATGCTGTCTGTGTGTGAGCGTATCTGTGCATGCACAGGAGGTTAAACTAAAGGCAGTCAACATACATCATTAAATATATTGCTTGGCACTTCTAGTCTGTGTAGCACTATTTGGTCTCATGGACTCACACAAACATACTTTAAAAGTAAACTTTGAAATCAGATGCTAAAAGATACATTAAAATAGTGCCAGAACTTAGGTTGAGTTAATACAGGTGATTTGTTTTCTTTGTGTTCTTTTCTGAATTTGATATGAGAAAAGTTTCTACTTATATAATACCATGAACTACACTTTTAAAGAGTTAAGTATTATTAAAACTGTCATGTTTATAATATTGCGGTATTAAAAGGTTTTGTTTTGAACTTTTCTAAAGTAATGAGTATTACAGAAGCTATATTATGAAAATGATGATCCAGACTAAAATGTAACAGGTTCATAATTCTCATCACATCTAATGTGAATTAGTATAAGAGCTTCAAAGGTATCTTTTTTCTTTCCTGCCTCAAATCCAGTTCTCAGCGGAACTGCTAGACCTCTGAAACAGAAGGCATTTCCTGGCCACCGAGTGCCCACGGCCAGCAGGCAGGGACCTGCAGCCCGGCTCTCTGCTCAGGACTGCAGTAGTCATTCTGTGTCGCTCAGATTTTAGTCTCCAGCAGCCATGAAACTGTAGTTTTCACACATGCCATGCTGATTCAATCTATTTAACTCTTCTCAGACATAGTCTACGACCCACCCCTCCTTTACCAGTTACCTTCCTATCGAGATATGCTTCTTCTCTGAAACCAGAACACTTTGTTTCTGACTCTATAATGATCATTGAAATCATAATGAAATGTTCACCCTAAGAGACAGTGCCTTGATAATTTTTTGGCCCTTGCACATAACAGGTACCTAATTCACATTTTAAACAGTGAAATAAACTGTATTCTATGCTTTTTAATTGGTAAAAGAGAAAACCTTAGTATCAATTAACATAGTTTGTATAAAGTAAAAGTTAAAGGAAATAAGGTTGTTGTTTTTTTTTTTTACTCCAAACTATTACCTGTTATTTTAAGCTACTAAGTACAGACAATGCCTAAATGGTTGCTCTCATTAAAAAACAAACAAACACCTGCTTTTATGGATATTATTAATATCATAAATTATTTACAAAGAATAAAATTATAACAATTCAACTTTCCAAGCCCCAAGAGCACTATAGAGTTGATATTTATTGACCATGATAATGAACCAGACACACAAGACACAAAAGAGACAGAACCAATCTTTCAGATTTAAGACTTTTAAAAAGACTTTCCCATATTGAAGTTGACATGCACTGGCAACTGAGGTTTTCCTACCACATACTCTGCAGCTGAATATCGGCCTAAAAGTGAAGCACCTTCCCAAGTGTATAAAAAGTGGGAGAAGAGTCTGGGAGCATTCCTGCTGCTTGGTGTCTACTAGCATTTATAAGAAAAAGGATGAATTACATTACCTATTTTCTAGAAATGGGATTTCTATAATGTGTTCCCTCCACCCCATAAGGGTCTGAGGAACAAATGAACTCAGTTACATATATAAAAACCTCTATAAAAATGCAGTTAATGATTAAACATTTATGTGTCTGAAGCCAAAGTGATTGGTTACATTCTAATCAGTTATCTAAGCTTACAAAACAGCCTAGCCAACTGAAACCACACAGCCGTGTTTGAATCAATATGTTTAAAAGCAGTTCATAAATTGCTGCATTCACAGGGCCTATGAGAAAATTATTAACCTTCAATTACCTAACAATCCCAAACTGATTTATAATTAACCAAACCGATTTAACCAAAGCAGTAGCTCTGCAGCACTCCTACTCTGTTACCGAAAACTCACCTTAATTTTACAGTCCATGGAACAAGACAGCAATAAATGGCCAGAGAGAGGAAATAATCTGACGGCACTGACGCCCTATAAAAAGGTATTACACTTATCAATCAGAAACACTCTAAAATCGGTTAAAATTAAACCTAAGAAAAAGGCAGTATATTTTTAAGCAATCTAATTTACTATTTTTTCATTCCAAAAATTATGCCCCAGAATAACCTTCATTAGTATTCTAACAGCAGCCCTTATTAACACTAAACTTCTCAAGATTTGTTTTTTAATCTTAATATTGACTTCCTTACCCAAGGGAATTCTTACTCAATCAAGGTGCTTATGCCCCCACCCCTCTTCTGTCTTTCACTCAGTCCCTTTGCTCTTTGCGAAGAGCCTTAAGTTGCTACTTGGAATAGTATAGATGACAAGGATTACCAACATCACAAGTTTTCAAGTACGATTATCTTGTCCCTTCATTAGTTTAAATATTATCGTAGTTTATAAACCAGGGAACACCTAATCTTCTTGGAAGGGTGATAACCTCAAGAGCTAAGGCAAAAGTACTGGGGCTTTGGTGCAAGCATGGGCCTATTACTCACTGACTTGGTGCCCAAAAGCAAGCAAATTGTGGCAGGAATTTGGAAGGAAAGGCCAGGGCTACCACAAGGGGAGAGGAAACCGAACCGTAGATTCTTATGTCATGGCCAATCCAGATGACCCTGAAGGCTGACTCATCACTTGTGAGTGATATGCACGGTACCTCCGAAGCCCAACTTAGGTTTCTCTTTAATTTGACTTCCCTACATCTTTATCAGAAATTGAGAATGTTCCACATCTACAGCTGAAACTTATGTTGGCTTCACTATGCTACCTTTCAACAAACAAAAACAACCAATTTGCTTACCTTTGTGTGTCCAGACCACACATGAATTTGTTTTTTAGGAAGATAACACTTCTCAGGTGGCACAGTTGACCGTAGATTAACACCAACATCCTGAGGTATGTGAAGATAAGACCTGCCTTGATAGTCATACATTTCTTTAACTGAAACAAGGAGGCAAAGGAAAGCAATGAACGAACACAAGCCACGGCCATGAAATCTGTATCCTTAAAATGACGAACATTTAATCATTGGTATATTATTCTACAGTCAGGTTTAGGTCATAACACTCTGATGTTAAGGCTAAGAATAGCTAAAATTTAGCCTGAAATCATTGCTCTTATTTATAGAGGTAGTTTTTTGGAACTCCTAAATACCCAGAAAATATTAGATCTCTAAATAAGATCTATATTTCTTTTGCCCATTTATGGATTTTAGTGATATATATATAAGACTTTACTGCGGTATGATTACAGTGAGGCAAGAAAAAATAATACTTGGGCCTTATGAGTCACTGGCAAAGAATCAGAAACAAAACACAGTAAGAAGGAAGTTAAACAAAACAAAAAATATCAGCTATCTTTTCCCCCTGCTTTCCTCTCTTATATCTTTCTAGGTTGCTGTTCTGTTCTCTTTTCTACTTTCAACACAGATTTTATAATAAAGTCTCTGGTGGGAATTAAATGACATAGTGTACGGGGGGGGACTCCCAAAAAAACTGGTATTATCTTCTGGAGGGCAGGTCTCTTGTGGTGCAGGCTTCCCCCACTAGGTGAGTGTTCTAGGAGCCCACCTGTATCAGTGTGCCAGGTGGCATTGTTGCGAGAGGCTGCATTTGGTTTCAGTGAATTTGTTTTGAAGATTCTCTTTCAACACATTTGCCCATTTCCTGATGGGTGAATTACGAGCATACCTGCCCATACCATGCTTAGTGTTCAGCAGTTTTTGACCAAAAATGACATGGCCCCCATGCCTCACACTCCCTATTCGCCTAATCTTGCTCCAGGTGATTTTTTTTGGTTTTTTGTTTTTTTTTCCTGGATGAAAAACGTCCTCAAAAGGAAATGCTTTGCCTATGTGGAAGAGGTGAAACAAAAAATGGCAGAAGCAATAAAAGGCATCAAACTCAACAAATTCAAAAACTGTTTTGAGCAGTGGAAAACAGTCTCGATAGGTATGCTGCATCAAATGGAGAGTACTTTGAAAGTGGCTGAAATTTAAACACGTAAGAATACATAATTTTTTAATAAATAAATTCTATTTTTTTGGGTCCTCTCTCATATATAAAGCATTTAATAGCATGCCTGAGAAAGTACTAAATAAATGTTGGCCATTATTGTTATTAGGGTTGCAACACCACAGTACTAAATGGACTCCTTGGAGGTAAAAACTGGAGCTTGAGAAGCCAAATATGGCTTCATCAAACCTAAATATTTGATATGAGATATAACATTAGAATAATCAACACTATCAGTGCTGAATTATTCTTTACAGTTTCAGATAATCACTACATAATTTTCAAAATGTTACTAATTATTTATGAACCAGGTACATTCTAAAATATTTATAATTTATTTTGGTGTATATATATTTCCTACCACAAATCAAAATGAGTATGAGAGTCTTAATCTCCAATCTATTCACATCAAAACAAAGTTTATTCTTTTAAAATATAATTTAGTAGCTGTGAGTAGACTTGAATAATATTTGATTTGGGTTAAAAACAAAAGGTTAAAATACTGAGCCTCTACTGACACACCAAAAAAGAGTCAATTCAGATTTCTTCTTTATCATTTAAAAAAAATTCATTAGCACTAAAAACATTATCTGCAGCTATCATTAATCATTCTATTTCCTCTCATCTATTAGAACATGAAAGAGTTTGTTGTAATTTCTTTGGGATGCAAATTGTTCAATATAATTCTTAATATAGTGAATTGTAGCAGCTGATTAATAGAGGCAATGGATATTATCTGAACAGAGACCAGAGTAATTATATGAAAGTTTATCATAAAAATGAAGAAGCATAAAAAATACATTACCATGTAAGATTGTCTTTTCCTCCCCAGGTTTTTCTTCTTCCAGTTTGCCTTTTTTCTGCCTCTTTGCTGTGATTTCATCCAATTCTTTTTGTTCTTCCTAAGGAAAGTAAGGAGTGAACTTTAAAAATGGATGTTCTAGAACTCCATCATGGTCAAATTGGTTAGAAATTCTTCATAACAAGGTCTACTTTTTGCTGAAGGAAAAGCTTCAAGTATGTCTCCCAGGAGAACAATCTCAATTTTTCAAGATTACAAAATGATACTAAACAGATAATGGGTACTACTTAAAAATTTTAAACTCATTTCGTACTAAACCCATTTTTCTGTAACACGTACAAATAAATTTAACATATTATGCTGATTATGCAAGAGAAAGGACAAGGCAATTAGAAAATCTAGTACCAGACGGGAAGCTAAATTTTAGCATACACTGTTGTTCTTCAATAAACATCTTTTACATAGTCATAAGAATATAAGCAATGACAACAGGTTTGTGACACAACTTTTATGGAAGAAGCAGAACAAAGGTGGGGCAGGAGAAAATTTTAATCTTTAATAACAAAGAAGTCAACAGGTGATATCTATAGTAAGTAGCAGCATACACTTATTACTGAGATATATCTCAA